>JAHPZR010008448.1:30000-32500 GCA_019787425.1 Platygyra sinensis
CAAATCTCAATGACGCCCTAGGGAAACAACACCTTGAACTTTGGACTCGCACGTGATCAAGTTGTGCACCTTGAAACCGCGGGAAATTTGTGTACCAGTCGGCCTGATGTTGAAAAGCCATTGAAGTAGGACAACGTTTCTCATTAGAGACGGCATTCATTATTCAAGAAAAGGGATTTATAGTCGCAAAAACATATCGTGCAGATTAACAAAAGGGAAAATATGAACGTTTTGTGTCTCCAAGCTTTTGGTTTGGTGCCAAAAATGGGTTGCCCACGTTCGTCAACTCGCTCGTCGATCGCCGTCGCCACGTAGCAAAGTACTTGTGTAATTTACAACAAAATATGCTGCTCCTGATCAAATCAAACTCAAAATGCTCGAGTTAAGCATTAGAAGACGCCAAAGCAACTTTAGCACTGTCTATATTCTTTGTTAGCTGCAAAGAAAAAGACTGTTATCGTGATTTTTCGATAGGACAGGTTGGTTTTGGCAGCCGCTCAATTTTGCGAGTGCGGCCAGTTTATGCAATGGCGTCAAGCGAATCATTTTTTTTCGGACCTTTTTCTATATTTGAGTCGGGAGGTATAACAAAACACTTAATGACTGGCCCCTCGGGAAACAGTGAGTTTTGTTTCCCCTCGACCTCAATGTTCCCCTCGGCTTCGCCTCGGGGAACATTGAGGGTCTCGGGGAAACAAAACTCACTGTTTCCCTTGTGGCCAGCCATTAAGTGCTTAATAACGAACGCTTACGCAGCCATTGTACTCGTTACCGTTGCCATTAAACTTTAGAATGGTTTGAAATTTTCAGTAAGTAGCATCAAGTCTTAGGCTCATCGAAAATCCTTTAAAAATTATCAAAAATGTTTGCCGCACATAGTTCACTTGTTCACTACTTATCCATGCACACCAAGTAGAGGATGGTACTCCCATGCGTAGACGTTGGGGGTGTTTTTCTCACTTAATAAAACCTGGAACTCACTTACAAGTTAAGCCGATAAACATAGGAAGCTTGTGCGCTGGTGGGGACAGCTTGGACATCAGCACAAGCCGACGCATTCTTCTTTTACTTTTGCTTAGGGACTGGTCAAAAAGTATAAGGGGGTGGGTCGGAGCAGTTCAAAATGTCGTGGTTAGAAAATACATAACCCACCCCTAAATGAAGGTTGAAAATCACATGACCCACCCTCCTATAAGACATGGCACTTTTTGGTTGCATTTTGTGGACGAAATTGTGGTATTATTTACGTTTTAGATTTATTTCTTAAAGGAGCAGTGTCACGAGGATTTTGCGGTTTTAGGTCAATTATGAGCTAAATTCATTACTTTGAGGCTTTATACATAAACAAAATGCTTCTGTAAAGCTACGACGAGGATATCAAAGGAATTTTATCAGAGATGGCTAACCATAATTAATTTCTTGAGAATTTTTGTATCTTGTAGCATCAAAATTTGAAAAAATTGGCCAATTTTTTCAAGTTTCAATTCATTTCCATCCATGCCATCCGTAGCGACAGGTGACAGGAAACAGTTACAGTACCTTCAAATAGTCTTCAATAACAAAACTAGATCATTAGTTTTGGAATTCAGTTGATATAATGACACCTTCTAGCTTTTTATTAAGTTGTCAAATAGCGTGACAATGCCCCTTTAACAATAATACAGAATCGTGCAAAAATAACATTGTTTTCCATTACTCTTGCAACTTTAAGTCATGACTGTAAACTCTAAGAAAACTTGACCTTTTACTTTTCACACTAGGCCTCAAGGCACGTAGAGCAGTGATTCATCTAGAAAACGGTTGTTGTTGGTTCTGGGAGTAATATAGCCAGACAACTCCCAGATCTTTGTGTATGTGTCCCGTCCCCTTTGGGACAAATAGCATGTAGACACAATATCATAGCAACTCTTTGGTCTTCGGCCTTCGTAGCTTGATTAAAAATATATCACTACTGTTTCTTATATTTTAATCAAGTAGACACAAGTTCGCCATTTGGTGTTCATGTCAACCGAGTGCAGTATTTTAAATATTTCTGCCCTGCGACTCCTTGCTCAATCCGTTAGCTTTTGTACAGATTTTACAATACATAAATTGTCATCTCTATTGTACACCAGCTAAGTGTACTTTTTAAAATACCGAAAGGATACTGAAAGGAGTTAACAATAAAAGCAACTGACACACTCGAACACCAACCCGCGGTCTGCCAACTGCCTTACGATAAGTGTGAAGCTGGGGCTTTAATAAAGGGGTGCTTTGCACCCGTCTTGGCAGTAAAGGGCAGACTACATAGGGCTCTTAGCCCTATTTCTGCCCGTTGGCTATGCCATACTGACGAGGCCTAATAAGGCAGAAGTTCTAGAAACTGTATTCAAAAAGTTATTTGTCATTTCTCACCGTATAGTTTGTATTTTTTTCTGCCAGAACCGCGTCCAGAAAACGGCAATTGAGGAGTTCATTTCATGGGCAGAAGAAAGGAAACTGTCCCAAACAATCCTAACCT
>JAHPZR010008448.1:37500-41612 GCA_019787425.1 Platygyra sinensis
TTGAGCGAGATAAGTGGTTGAGATTCGTGCACACTCACCGCGCGAACTTCAACCCAAGCGGAAAGTTTGTGGCGGGTGTCAGTCCATTTCGCGGAGGAATGTTTTTCAAAAGCGTTTTATATAGAAGGTTGTCGTTGTCGGCTTATTCTTGGCTCAATTCCTACAATATGGAAGATCGAGCCAGGGAAACAAACGACAACACCGCAAGGTAAGCCTTGTTTAATTTTATCTAAGCTTCAGTATTGTGTCAGCCGTGAAGTTTTTTCAGTTTTTCGTAGAAGTATCCTATATGTTAAGTCCCAGACATCTCTGCGATTTGTAAATATATCTTCAAGTAACTCATCAATTTTAGTATTGTTCATATCGTCGCGCTATTGTATTTTAGTTTTTTATACCTTCTGTTTATTCCAGTCATGTGGCACACTCGTAAGATTCTGGTTTACCGAAGAGCCTTTCAATGGTTTCCAAAATTTTCAATTCAACCGGAATAATTTACTGTTTTTTTCCTCAAACACAGGTTTCTATATCTACTTTCCATAGAGATCATAAATGAACTGTAACATTTCTCACAGTCACCAGAAGTTTCATCCCCAGAAGCTGGCCACTCGGTAATTTAATGGGTTTTTAGATGTAGGCGCCCTTCACGTTATGTAATCTGGTAATTACTGTTCTTTTCGCTGGATAGAGACAATATTGTGAGCGAAACTCGTTTTCGTTAGAGCGTTTTGCTGTGTACATTTCCGTTGACCTAAAATAAACTCAAAGGTCCCACAGTTTTGTACCCATTGCGAAATCTGTTTGAATAAAATGGCAGTTTAAACTCAGTTTCCTAAGCGTCAGTTTCCTGTTCCTCACCTTGTGCACCTTGATAATTATGCTGGACAAATGCGTAATTTTACAGGTAATGTGGATTGTTGGGATTTTTAGGGAGGCAAGGTTAAGCCATTTTATCATGCAACAACAATGAGGGAGGGGAGGGGTGTCTAGCTTAAGAAAATGCAGTTTTAATCAAAACTATACACCTAATTGCAACATTCAAGAAATGAGGGGTGACAGAATCTTTAAAATAATCCCTCACTGTGTTACCTATAGAGCTTTAAAAATTCCATGACTTGCCAGGCCTGGAAAAAGAAGATTTATAATTCCAGGACTTCCCATGTTTCCATTACCCATGCAAACCCTGATCAGTGTTGCTTAATTCTTATTTCCCTTTATTTTTCTCTTTAAATTCATCCAGGCCTTGTTGATATTGCAATTAGACGTATTTTTAACAGAAGGACTAAACAGAAAACAGAGAATACTGTGACATTCTCTCATTTTTATCAATGAGTTGGATATTTCAGAATACAATCAGTCACACAGTCAGTGTTAACGTCATTGAGGTGCTGTGGTGTACTGAGGAGACCCTGAGTAGCATGCAGTACACTCCCCAAGGAATACATTTAATTTCTGGTGCTTTAGCCAGTTGGAAGTTCTGACAGGATTTGTTCATTACTAGTCTATAAAAGCCAATTTCATTGCTGATCTTTAAGGAAGAATATTACTACATGCAGCTGTAAGCAAGCACACCCTACATATTTTTGGCTGTTTAGGGTCTAAAATTAACTTTTTTGACTTTGGCTACAGCTTTCAACTTAATGAAACCTTTCCATCACAAGCTAGTGATGTGCAGTCGCCAACAGTTTTCCTCTTTATGGTAATGGAGTCAAGATGAAAAGTCTGCTATTGGCAAAAGCAGTCTGAATTTTCTGTCAGTGTAATTGCTTTGGCCAAAATTAACATTAATTTGGGAATGAGATAAATATATGACAGTGGCATAGTCCTGAAAATAGTTATCCCCCCATTGATGGCCAGTTGAAAATTCTCATCATCAATGTGAACTTTTAGCAGCACTGGCAGCTAGGAAGGGGTGATTTCAGACTCTGCTGTTGCCCCTCTAAAATTCCAAATTTGGGGGTTTCCCACTGTCTCAGGTGTCTGTGGTGTTGCCTTCAGCAAACAATGTGGTCAATGTGGTAAACCCTTTAATTTTTCTTTCGTTTTAAGCCCTATTGCTGCAGTAGCCAAAACCCTACTACTCAGACACACTTTCAAAACCTGGATGCGAAAGTAACTTACTAATCATCTTTTTCAACTTCTGCCATTCTTTCATGACATCTATCAACCTCCATGCAACATCTACATTCTTCATGCAGGGCAACAAACTCCAACGAACAATTTATACACTTGCACCTATAACCATAACCTTACATGTACATGGGTAAGCTTAAATTCAAAATAACATTAACAGTTAATTGACACCAAAAATATGTATAAATAAACTTGAAATACCTGAAGAACTAAAACTACCACTTCGATCTTTTTTTTTATTATTTTTGGTAATTGACCAAATTACAGAAATTTTAATCGTGCAATATCTACGAAACAGACATTTTCAAAAACGGTGACAGATCGAATCCAACATAACTTCCTTCGAAACAAACTGCTTGGAATTTTCAGTAGCTCTTTTACAAAAATAGACGCATTGATTAAAGCAGAAAGAATCGAAAACGAAGAAACCAAATAAAATACCAGTCTGGTAGGTCTGTCTCGTCAGCAAATCGACTGAGAAGCATGTCCTCAGACTCTTCTTCTTCCTTTACAGCTATTTGTTCAGCGTACTAGGTGGCTTCTTCTTCGGTGGCAATCTGGCTCGGCACTATCATCGTATGATTGGAAATCTTCACTTGCCGAACAGAAGCTAGCCTCTGAACACTCAGAGCAACCTTCACTACTGCTTTCAGACAAACTTTACCCAAAATGAACTTCTGAATCGACAGAGATTTCGCTAATACTAAGATAAAAACTCGACTGATATCAACAGCGATCAAAGGTAAATCAATCTCGTGTTAGGAATATGACGTCACAAGTAGAGATGCCGCTGTGAAAATAGCGGGCTCAACTGGAACCAATTTCGAGTAATGGCGGACGAAAATTTCCACTTTTCGAGCGGCGAAATTTTAATGAAGGAAGTCTTTTTAATTTTTTCTTTTTGGACGAAAGGACATCGTACATGATGGTAAGTTATTCTGTATAAAAAAAAGTGGGAAAAAGAAATGTGAAATTTCGTCGCAGTGGCACTTTAAGTCAATCCTCCGTCTCTCTCGATAACATTTCGACGCTTCTTTTCATTCTGGACAATTCTGCGCTGAAAATTGGAAATTGTTGCGGCTTGTACTCTTGTCCGTGTTTCCTGCATTTGTTCATAAAAAATATTTCAGTGGACAAGAAGTCGTCAAACTCCCTCCAAGGGAGGGTTTTAACTCTCTCATTTGTCATACCGTTACCTTACAATTATTGCAGAAGAGTTTTCAGATCAGTAGCCATCTGCTTATTTGTGTTTGCACAGCTTTGCTTCTTTATAAAATCGTCAATGGCCCCCTGACTTTCACCGATGCCTGATTCAGTCCCTACATTAGAGGTTTCCAGATCTTCAGGATAATAAAACTGATTCGTTTCGTGAAAATTCGTCTTACTCGTTCTTATCGTAAGCTCTGTAAAATATCAATCTTTTAGGTAGTTTCTCTGCGAAGAATGAGAGTATTTACAAGTTTTATTTTCGTAGTTTTCGCTGCAAATTTTGAATTTGCCGGCTTTCGAAAACAGAATAAAATACACAGCTTATGACCGTTTCCATGGAAATGGTCCGTATGGCAAAATCCCGACCAAGAAAGAACCAATCAGAACGCTCGGATTTACCTCAAGCCTATCTTGCCATATAATAAGTTAGTATACCGCTTCTTAAAATCCATCAAATATTTTCGCTCGCGCTTGATTGGTCTAAACAAGTCACGTGACCGAATATTCCCCAGCTAAACTATTTGAAATATCCGAGAATTTTCCCCAATTTTGAAAACTGCGTGTGCTGTCAAAAAATATTTGAAGGAAAACAAACATAAAAGCCTCCATTTGCGCGAAAATATGCTCAGATATTTTTCTTGGACACATCTGTTCCTCGAGGCTCACAGTTTTCGTCGAGCTACGCCGGATAGTAATTTATGCGGTGGATAGCGTTATCCACTTTTTCAACAACCCGAACCAGGGTTTTAGCATGCACTGTAAGGATAGCCTTT
>JAHPZR010008449.1:0-13992 GCA_019787425.1 Platygyra sinensis
TTACTCGGGGGAGACTTTTGATTTTCGATTAAGTATAAACTGAGAATATCTACTGATCATTATTGCCTAAATGTTAAAATAGTATTGATTGAGCCCTCTTTTCCGAGTTTCCTTGTGGCTCTGTTTCAAAGGGAGTCTAAGTGCGAAACCATTCTTATGAAAATGACTTTGATTTACATGAAAATGAACCTGTATGCGGAACTCATTTTCGCATGAATGGTTGCAAACTTAGACTCGTTTTGAAAGAGAGTCACAAGCGAACCCGGAAATAGCCCATTCTCTTCACTGTGTTTGAGGCCTGGATACTCTCGACGGACTGATAACAGAATGGTGGATCGGAAACAATTATGGACAATACTCACATTTTCTATTAAAATGGACTTTGTTATTTAAGCATAAACTTTCATTTATAAAGATAAATAATTTCATTCTAACTCAGAAATGTCCTTTTTGATCTTTATATTCCAACGATCTATTTTTAACGTCTTCTTAAATGAGGTTAGTTTATAAGTAACAGTCGATCAAATCGTGACGAAGTTCTTATTAGTAGTTTTACATAACATGGATCGCAATGTTTCGATTTAACGCCCTGGGAGCAAAATTACTTGGAAAAGCGCAGATTGGAGAGGGTTGGGCTCTTTTTAAGGAGATGGTTCGACACTCTTAGAAAGGAAAAACAACAACAGATCCTTCAATGCCAGAACTGCTAGAGAAGTGCTCCGATAGTCACAGCGTTCAAAATAATGTTTTAATACGATCAGAAAGCAAACTTCATAATTATTCGCCGATCGGCGAATCAGCCCGTCACATTTAATATGTGGACGTTCATTGGAAAAGGGCTGGGAAATCCAGTAATTACGGTAATGCATTATTCCTAGCGCTTCGCAAAAAAGTGAAAATTAAAAAGAACCGAGAGACCAAACCATTTGTTCTTTAGAAATAAACTGCACATGCGTGAACGGCAGAGTCCTCTCTAGCTCTTTGCTGACGCCGACTTTACATGGAAGTTATGTTTCTTAGTTTTATTTACTATGTTGAGTCTTTTCAGTTGATCTTTCTCGCGTTCCTTTGCGGCCCACTTTGCTTTCATCTCATTATATTTTCTCTCTTCATCACTTAGGTCTTGAAGCGCCTTCATTGTTTGCCAGATGTTATAAACAACTTTCGCGTCCTTTCGTTTCTCTTCGAAAGGAATCTCCTCTTGTTGTTTTTGTGGTTCGTTTTGTGTTCGCACGCGCTGTAGGTTGGCTTGATAATTTTTTAACGCCAACCAATCCTCGTATGTCTTGTAGTGTGGATTCAGCCATTTTGACAATTGATCAATCTCTTCCAGTCTTTGCTGTTCCTTTTCTGTCGTGATTTTCTGCACGAGCTCAATTTGCCTCTGTTTGGTTTTGTCTTGTAACCACTCATCAAAAGATTTCCCACTCAGTTTAGGCGCATTTTTGTCTTCTTGGTCGTTGTTTTCCCCGTCATGGGTCGCCTGCGCAACTGTTTTCTTCTCCGCCAACCACAGTTCAAATGGTTTACCGGAAGTGATTTGTCTTCGAACTTTGTTACTGGCTCCCGAAGCATTATCATCACGTGACTCTGTGACGTAACCCATAGCGCTAATAGGTCGTTTTGTTAATTTTGTTTCAAGCCAGCGATCAAACGTCAGCCCTCCAGAACTAATTAAAGTCTTCTTATTGGACGACGTCGAAGATTCGGAGTTTGCGTGCGTGCGCTGAAGTCGTTTGCTGTTTAACCATCTCTTAAAGGATTCTGGATCAATACTCTTTCCTAACCTGCTCTTCTGTGCCGGCGCAGTACAAGGTCTGGCCTTCTCCTGCGATTGTTTCATTTGTAGCCAATTTTCAAACGTTTGAGCAGGTTTCTTTCCAGAGTATTCTTGCCGTAGATCCAGTAATGTGTTGTCTTGCTCTATCGCTTGGTCTTCCTCGTATCCACCAGTCTCTCGCTCTCGTAAAGTCGATTCCATTTTACACTTTTCTTTTGATTCGCCCATCACAATGTCCAGTTTACGGATTCCATTTGTCCTTCCTGAAGGTGGCCTAGTTAGAACAAAAAAGAACGTGTTGTAATCCGACAGTTCAAATTTTGAATGATCAGGTAATTTCAAAGGAAAACTAAATATACTATAAATCCTCGAATAGCGCCTTGCCTCTCACCCCCTCCAATAAGCGCCCTCTTCGAATAAGCACACCTCTCTCTAACAAGCGCCCCCCCCCTACCCCCCCTCCATTTTCTGGTCGAGTAAAGGGACAACAAAGGATGCATAGTTTTCGTCATGTAGTATTAGATTTGTACATTGCTTCAGTTTGTGAACACGTTAAGTCAACATATTGAACACGTACTAACGAACAAGTACTAACGGTGCCGATAATGTCGATGAGCAGCTTATGCTGTTGTTTACGCGCGGATGATGTATTAAAAACAATGGCCATGTTAGGCCACAATTTGGGAAAAATTGAATAAGCGCCCCCCACCCCTATCAAAAAGCACCTTCGTCTCCGCCTAAATCTGAAATAGGCGCCCCGGGCAATAATTCGATGATTTACGGTAAATAATTTACCTATCAAAATCCTGGAGCCCAGTTTCTACAGGAGTATCGCGGTTATCTTGACTTTTCTCTTGACTAGAATCACCGTCCTTGGTTTCTGTAGAAAAATCAAGGTAAACAGACACACCTAGAAATCAATCTAAAATATTCAGATTCGGCGACTAATAGACCCTTTGCATAAATGGCGCCTAAATTTGAATAACAATACCAGATACATCCTTAGCCTCACATTCATGTTTCAAGACAAAGGATATTTCACATGAATGTGAGGCTAAGGATGTATCAAGGATTGTTATTCAAATTTAGGCGCCATTTATGCAAAGGGTCTATACTTAATGGCATTTTCTTGCAATGTATTGCTATTACAAATACGTGCATGTGTATATATTTACCCCGGGGGGGGGGATGCTCCCTATAATGGCCTATACGGGGAGGCTCCGCCCGAAAGTGGTCCCTTTTTCAGACTTCAGGTATATAAAGGGTAGGGATCTTACAAAAGGAGATATATAAAAGGGTAGGGAAATCGGTTGTTTCACAACGTGAACTGAATAAATAAAACTAGTCGTTTGCTTAACATTTCTTCCGGTAATGCGTGATATTTTCCCGTAATGTTGCTCCTTAACTTCGTTTCAAGGGCTTAGGAAGGAGGTGCATTGTTTTTAGCAGGTATGTGAAAGGGGTACCTTCTCTCAATAAAAGGTAAATAAGAGGGGTACCTTTTCTGCCAAAATGGTATATAAAAGGGTAAGGGGTCGGATATCGGGGCGGAACCTCCCCGTATTAAACTCCCGCCCCCCCGGGATATTTACACTTAACCGTATCAAGCAATCATGCCAAGTGACAAAAATATCCTATTCACACCAGGTCTCAATTGTTCAAAAGGTGGATAACGCTATCCACCGCGTAAAAAGCGTGTTGACAAAACATACTAGCACACTATCCACCAGATATTATTATTATTTATCTGATACATGGTGTTATCCACCCTTTCAACAACTGGGACAGGTGAGAGATACCAAGCCAGCACACACGGGGTATGATTGGCTTATTGTGAGTTTGGTTGCTGCAGTTATAAACATAGAGTTTCCGGTCCGCGTAAAGAAAGGAATAGCTCACCTTCATTTATTTCTGCAATGACTGTGCTTTGTTCATCTTTTTCCAAATCATTTACTCCGTTTGCATCTTTCACAACCTCTACTTCATCTTTCCAAGTTTCTGTTAGCTGTGGTGTATCTAGTCCCGCTGTCGGATTGTCTTCTTTGGAATCACCCTGCGCATGCGTCGGCAGGTGAAGTGGGCCCTCGTTTAACTCCCGAAGTTCCTTGCGGTATTTCTCGGCGATTTGCATCAAAGGAAATGGTGATAGACTGGACCGAGGTCGCTCATGGCTCTTTGTTCGACGCAGCGTCTTTTTGTCCTCATTGTTCGCAACACGAGGAAGATGGAGATTAATTGTCTGGTGAGACTGAAGGAAAACAACAAAGTGAATTTCTGTGGGAAGGAAGGAAGGAAGGATGGAAGGAAGAACTCGAAAAAAACTGTAATCTAACGTTACGTCCAGGGAATTGTCCATTTCATTCAATGGCAATTCCAATTGTCAGTAGAGAAAATCTCCTAAATGAACTCTGTGTGTTTCTTCCTAATAACCTTGAGAGAACCAACACTTGGCACTCGCTCAGTTTCTTTACTCTAATGACCCACATGCCTGAGTTTACATGCATACCATAACGAACACGTTCGCTCTTGGTCATCGTGGAGATAAGAATTTGTTCGACATTGAAAGCCTTAGCGGATTCAGGTGTAGGGGTGAGCCCCTGTTCCTTCTTCGTCTTCTAGATTTAAAATCTGCCGCAATTCCGAGCCTTACATGATAACATTTTGCGTCACAAATGCTCCCAGAATGCAAGGGAGAAATTTCACCCCCACGCTCTTAAGTTGTCGAGGAAACTGTATGGTAAAAAAAAGTTAAATTCTGCTTACGAGTGGCCGATCAGGTCGGCTCTTATCTTAAGTTTCCATAGTATGACCCTTCCCGGGATAGGATCTAAATCCATCCCAGGTTTATCTTCTAGCATTAAATTCAACCACGGTGCGGGACAGAGGCAATATGAGGGCAAAGAGTCTTGCCCACAAACGGACGTACACAACACATTGTTCCCAGCCGGGGCGAAAACTATTTTAAACTATAATATCTCGGATCCGCCCCTGAATGCGAAGCAAGTACGTTTGTAAGTCTAAAAACACAAAGTTAAACAATAGAAGCAGACGAAATACCATAGTTTGTTTCTCGTTGTTGTTCTGATCATGCTGTTTGTAAGTTCTTCTAGTGCATGGTAACTTGGTAGATTCCGGAGATTTGCTGTTTTTTCTGAAATAGAAAAGAAAAGATTCTCAATAGATCCCTCATTGGGAACGCCAGAACAAAGCCGGATCATTGCAAGTCGTCAATGTTATATAATCATTCTTTGTTTTTATAATTTTTTTCTGTTGAGAATAGTTTAATTAGCTTTGAAGTTTTCTGTAGGACAATTCGGGAATTGGGTAAAAAGATGAATCAACGAGGGCATCAGCTCTTGGATGAGTAAGACATTTATTCCTTATTCTAAATTGGGTCAAAATCTTCGTCCTGCCAGTCACAAAGAATCTACTTCATTCAAGCCTGAATTGCGTGCACGTTAAGCCCCACTCCTTGTTTAAGAACAAAGCCATTACACCTTGTTATCTCTTGATGTGGTGATTTGTGATGTCGTCATTTTGCCAGTGTTTACGCTTTTGTTTTGCGTATGCATGTCACGAAACATGCAAAACTTTAAGTTTTCAGCTATATGAAATCCTTTAAGAGACGCAAGATCACCAAAGAGGGCTTTGGAAGATTAATCAATTTTCGGGAAGAATTTTGCCTCGTAATCGTAGGCCACATAATACCGTTTTCCCTTCACAGTTCACTTGCACGTCTAAATGACGCATTCGGCTCCTCGTATGATATCATACGCCCATCAGAACCGTCTGGGAACGAACAATGAGATGCTAGTAATCAGAAAAAGATCATTTTAACGCAAATTGTTAATCCTATTCAAAGAATGATAATTGGCATACTGTATTTCATTACTCTTTTTCTCTTGTATTGCTTTTCTGATGCCCAAACAGACTTTGATCACGAGCAATCGAATAGAGACAGTTCTTACCTTGCTTCATGTTCAATAGATTCAGCTGATTCACCGCTCGAACTTCTCGAAGACGGACGACGAAATGTTTGCAAATTCCACTGGTAAAGCCAAAGTCTTCTCTCGCAATAAACATGACCGTTTTCGCTCGCTAACGCGAGTGGAGTTTTACCCTGGATGTCAATTTGATTACAAATGGCACCTTCGCTTAGCAACAAAGAGACACAGCCCACAAAACCTTGATAAGCCGCCACATGTAGCGCGCTTCGTCCAAAAATAGTTTTGCCATTGATGTCCGTTGCTCCCCGGTTAATAAGTTCCATTATCAGACCGAGGTAACCACGGTGGCAGGAAATAAACAAGGCAAAGGTGGCGCGTTGAATGACCAGTTTATTCCAAACAGAAATGTTATAACCTTGAAGCTTCTCCTCGTCCAAAAACTGAACACCATTTTCGAAAACGTCGTATATGTCTCCGCGCCAGCAGGCTTCAAAGAGGCTTATCCAGTTCTGTTCTATCTTGACCCTCACAATACAGCCGTGTTTGAGGTTATACACTTTGAGAGAATCCTGATCAGACAGTCGAATGTTCATGAAATACAAATTGAAAATGTTTCCCGGGATACCAGCTTTCAGCTCCACTCTGGATTTGAGTTCACAAACGAACATTTCCCGGGATAATCCTTTGACCGTGCAGATGTCATCCGACGGCAGGGCAATAAAGATTTGAAAATTATCTCTTGTACTCGACATTTTGTGCCACCGAAGAACATTACAAATTACGCGGTGATCCACCAAAGTGATATTCTATTTTGCCATCACCTGTAAAAAAATTATAGAGAAAGATTTTAACATTTCTAATTCAAATTGTCTGCAGTTTCATATGTCGAGTAAATATTGAAAACTGTACTGAATTGAAAGGTCCTTACACTTAGAGCTCGGCCTAAACGATGAAAATCCCTCTAATGGAAAAGGCTGGTAAATTTTATAATCTAAAATAACAAAGGCGCTTTTATGAATTTTTTAAACATATTTTTTGACATGTCCTTTGTGGCTAAATGACAGGTTAAATTTTGGAATCAGAAAAACTAAAGATGTGTTTAGATATGGTAATACTGCTTTGCAAAGACACCGGATTAGTTTTCCATGGGACCATTCACATTACCAATTCACTGTACACTCAGAACAAAGGAGCCATTAGCAGTTAATATTGAGCAAAATTTAATTCTGTTTTGCCGCCAAAACCCGTTCAATCACCGGCGATGTTCTTTGTTTATTTTAGGTTTAAAAAGTGCGAAAATGTTATCGAATTGCGTCGATACGTTTAAATCATTCTTTACAAATCCAGCGTGTTATCGAGTTTCGTTTGATTAAGAAACAGCTTAAAAGGTCGTAGGCCGAATAAGATCACCATGACAATTGGAAAAAAGTGAAAGCTGCAACAATATTGGTATTTTTTTCGTTTTCCTCATGCGCGCAGCTGTGTAAAGAGGTTCCGATGTCACTGATGGACGCGCGCTAAGAAAAAGTGATGATCCCGGGCTGACGATCAACACAAACATAAGTGTAACTGAAAATAAAATAATTGTAATGTCATACAAGATTAAAATGTTTCAAAAAGGGAAGCAATATATAATCAACCTCGTATCAAGTACCTATGCCATACAATAAACGGCAAGCAAAATCTTACAATTCAATGGAACACGGTCAGAAAGAGAGGCATTGGCGATGAAATGAAGCTTCAATGGTCCGGATAATGATGCCATGACAACTGAGTCAATCTAGGAATCGTTTACCCTGAGAGACAACATCCCCTAGACTTTCTAAAGTTTTTTCTTATATTTCTTCCCTACCCTGTTGGCTTCGCCTTTGGAAATAGCCGACCTTAGGTCGTTCGAGTTTGCAACTTCGCGTCTCTAGAAGATCGGCCTCTCGCTTCGCTTCGCAAGAAGATCGGCAAGCGAAGGACTAATCGACGAAGGTCGACTTGTGGCAGGTCTAAACATACCCCTACCAGCAAAAACCTTAAATATTACAAATTATTGCAATAATAACCCAAATGTCTCATAGTAAAAATTGACAGTGGAAAAGTTATATATCCAATAAAGTCTGGGTGGGGTTGCTGAAATGTCCATTATTAGCGTTGAATTTTGGACGATTTCGTGGCTATCAGTAAGACGTTTAGCTTATTTCTCAGCTAAAACTAAATTTCGTTGGTATCAGAAGAAAAGCTCTTTTATTTCTCAGTTGACGGTTAAAATCTTAATCACATCCAGCCATCATCCAGACCTCATCCAGACCCTTTCATTTACGAATTTATTGTGGCAGAAAAAAGACTTGAAAAGTATGCGATCAATATTTTATGGTGTGTATGATCTACTTGTCCCTAAGTTGCTTTTGCTTCCTTATAAACCTCAAACTTTCGGTCTTTACGGAGAAAATCTCAAAACTCGGTTTGTGGCTCTCCCGTTAAGACCCCACTCTAGTTTAATAAATAGTTAGATAATTGTTCTGGTGGCCAAAATATAGCCTGCGAACAGGCTCCCGGTTCGGTTGGTTTAGGGTGAGATAGACGAGTGTACTCTAGGGCGAGCGGGACGAGCCGAGAGCGGTCTGGTGAGGAGGGAGTGCGCAGGGTGTGCCTCGCTCGCGGAGTCACGACGCTCCGACTCCCACTCGCTCGCTCGTAAAAGTAAAATTCAAAGGATTCTCCGCTTAATGTATAATTTATACGGGAAAAAAAGAATCTAATATAATTTTACGCTCTGAAAATTTGTAAATACAATACAATTATATGTTTTAAATAAACTGTATAAAATCCTTCCTTTCTCTCAACGGCGAAACTAACCAAAAAACGACTAAAACAGAACTACCCGTAGGTTCGTTTTCACAACATAAATCAGTCTTGGCATCTTTGTTTGCTCTTTTGATGTTTGCCGGGCCTCATAACCATTCCCCTTTGTTAACTATGTACAGGGGTATTGCCGTGATGCGTGATTAGCTGATCCGTGAAACGTGAATTTAGAAA
Organism: Platygyra sinensis; assembly: GCA_019787425.1. NCBI lineage: Eukaryota > Metazoa > Cnidaria > Anthozoa > Scleractinia > Merulinidae > Platygyra > Platygyra sinensis. The sequence goes on from JAHPZR010008449.1 coordinate 8,755, forward strand.
ATTATTCTGAAGGTTTTGCGTGATCCGTGAAGAACCTAAGTTTTTAACCGATATTCATTATTTTACCACTCTATTCTACGTGATTTTGAGACGCAAGTCCTCCGAATGGTTAGAGTCGTCCATCGAGAGTGACTTTGGAATGTGATTTGCAATATGGAGCCTTGACTTTGCCATTCGCGATTTTGCTTCATAAAATAACTGAGCCACTACGCGCGCTCTCATTGGTCGATAAGTGCATGTGTTTAGATGAGAGTATGTAAACACGATTGTGACGTTTCAGATGTGCGCATATTTTTAAATAAGAATTATTTTATGAAAGCAATAGAGCACTTTTTCCGTGTTTGCATATCCTCGTCTTAACACGCTGAGAGTTGGGAGAATGCAAACCCTCGACTACGTCAGGGTTTGCATTACTGTCTCGAATTCTCCCAACCCTCCTCGTGTCTAGACGAGGCTATGTATAAACACGGAAAAAAGTGTTCTGTTGCTTTATTCTTCACACACTGTTTCTATTGTAACAACAGTTCATTAAAAAGAGTATTTTACTTGCTTATTTGCATGATTCGGGAAAACGAAATTGTTATATCCGTAATCCGTGATCAGTGATCCTCTATTTTTTCTGTTCGTGAACCGCGCCGGAGAACCCCCTCCTGTACGACTCTCTTTATTGCACGCAGTCTGGCTGCACATTTACTTCAACTCCATTTGGACGACAAACACCTGTAATTGATACCCCAATACACGTCATTCACTGTAATCTAAGATTATTCACAAGAACATATTCAGCCTAAAATCGGCAGAAAAGAAGAAAATTCAGCATGGAACGGCAAACAATATTTTTTTGCAAAAAAGAGTCTAGTAGATTCACACAGTGCATCTCTTTACAGAAGTTAAGTGTCGGAATTTTTCGTTTTAAAAAAAGAAAGATCTTAGGCAGTTGGTTAAGGACGTAGCTTTTATCAATGTTTACCCTAAATATTTAGTTACCCAATGATGAATCACGTTTATTAAATATTAATTCTTTGATGGTTCCTATCGGTTATTTCCAGCTATTGTAACTCCCTTCACTGCAAATTTTTCAACTATATATTTTGACTGTTGGTATTCTAGTTCGTAAGATGGAAAATAAAAAAGTAAACGAAGCCATTGTTGATGGGTACTTCTAACAGCTGAATGTTTATTTTTCTTTCCGGTGAAAGGATTCATATCGCAAAATTCCTTCGTCTCCACGATAACAAATGATCACGTAGTGAGTGACCCCAACCAAACATGTTTTCAATCGAAATGCGCACGGTCACGTTAAGAAAGAAAATGTCAACTGCAACTGATGAATTAGTATTTAATAAAACCGCTCTGTTCTTGGTACAGTAATACCTAAAATTTGCTGATAGAATAGAGTAAAAAATATCTACAGACATGCCAGTAAATGCTGTATCTGACCAGTCAGTTATTTGATCCACCTACATCCCGGCTGCTTTGCACCCTCGGCATTGGGTAATAGGTGGGTTCAATATCGTTTATACCGAACGGATGTTCCTTGGCTTACCGTTCATCAAACCTTATGGTTGGGAGGTTTATTCAGCAAGCAATCAATGTAAACAAAGTTCTATAAATTAATATAAACCTTGGTTTCTTGACCACATCTTCCAAATACAGAACCCGCGCAAATGTGTGAAACAAATGTTTGCGAATCCGCAAACTGGCTGTCACCCATAAACAAATATCGTTTAAAACTATTCTCCTCAGATTAAACCTTTGTGTATCACTTTCCATACGTACTTTCCTGAACCGTATTGTGCTTTTGTTATCCGTTATAATCTCTCAAATTTACAAGTAGCCATAAATAATTAGTTCACACGTAATTTTTGTCTGAAACCAACTGACTTCAATTGTGTTAAAGCACTAAAACTGGCTTACCTTGCTACCGACAAGGCTCTATACAGAAGCAGACGTCGTCCTCGCTGTACAATATGTTTGACGTTACTACAGTACTTACTCTGATATAATAAGATCGCTTGGTAAACAATACACAGAGTGTGATTGTCAGACGCAAACGCAATCGGGTGTGACGTAATATGACGGAACGCGAACATTGACGTCACGCAGGTCTGGGTCACGGTCCTAAGTGTCACGCTTTTAGTCCTTTCAGATATCACACTCGCGCGTTCAAAACACGAACAATCACGCTATGATTACAAAAATAGTTAAAAGAACCTTTATGCGATATTTGGTGGTTTTTAATCACGTTTTCACTATCATTTCGTCAACTCGGTATTTTGAACACTGTCACAGAGAGAAATAGAGTCGAATCTCCTGTAACCGTCCGACCGAAAATGTCAAGCCTACATGGTCGCTTAAGGTCGGCACACACGATGGGACTAGTCCCTGCGACTAGTCCCTGCAACAAGTCGCAGGGACTAGTCGCATCGTGTGAACTGGCAACTAGTCCCTGCGACTAGTCGCAGGGACCAGTCGCATCGTGTGAACTGCTTCAAAATCTAGTCGCAGGGACCAACTTTAGTCCCTGCGACTAGTCCCACGAATTCAAACCAGTTTGAATTCGTGGGACTAGTCGCAGGGACCAAATTTTGGTCCCTGCGACTAGATTTTGTGGCAAAAATGGCCAGTTCACACGATGCGACTAGTCCCTGCGACTTGTTGCAGGGACTAGTCCCATCGTGTGTGCCGACCTTTATAGAAGGTGGCCGCTTACGAAAGTCTAGACCATAATGGGTAATTTTCTTTTCCCCATCAGAATATGATAACTGCCGAGACTTGACCCATGCGCCAATACCAATGCAATGTTTTATTCATGTTAAGTCAATTTCGAGAAAAAAATTCGGTTCTTCCAATTCAGAAATTTCAGCTTTTTGTACAAGCAAGGAATACGATAATGTTACAACACCTAATCATCCATTTTCGCTCTATTCATTGATCTGGCAAGTGGTCACTTACGGGAGGTTAAAAACAAAAGAAAATTTCAAACTTTTAGCTCTAAAAAGTGGTCGCGGTCGCTTACGATGTCTTCATATCCTCCAAAAATATCAAGATATTTTTGCAATGACCTACAAAGTTCTATGCTTGACAGCTTCGAGTTCAATTACAAAACATAAGATTTTTATTACTCGGGCGCAAATTGGATCTATGTTGGGCATGATTTTGCTCACGTATTTGTCAGTATTGACGTATTTCCGGGAAATCGTATACATTTGAAAAATACCATGTAAGGAAAAAGGCCTCTTCTTCCGACCAGCACCGGCTTAACATTAACATGTTAATTGTTAATGGACATCATTTTTTATCTTGAGTGAATACCTGTAATTTATAATGAAGTTTCCATATAACGCACGCTCTGAATGGCCGAAACAGCATACTTTATTAGAAAACAGATGCACGGGTTGATGACGGTAAGCTGCGGCTCCTAAATTTTTGCTTCGAAATTTTGACAAATTTGACCCAAATTAAAGGCCTCTGTGACTCAGACAAATGCAATGGAAACGCCGAATTCTTTGTCTGCTGTAGAGGCTATTTTACAACAGTAGTGTTTGAACTGTACTAAAATAATAAGTTTTGCTAGATTCCGACAAAACACGCAATGAAATCAGCAAATTCTCAACCTATGGCGAATGCCTCGATAAAAGATTTTTTATTTGTTACGAAGGCAGAAATAAAACAACGACAGAAAACACTAACTGATCTTTGTATGAAAGTGAAGCAGGAGTGATCATCGCAGTAAATTTTCCAATTTAAGCAATTGGAAAGAAGAAGCCTGAAAGAAATCAGGGCTTCAACGGGATTCGAACCCGTGACCTCTGAAATACCGGTGCGATGCTCTACCAACTGAGCTATGAAGCCACACATTGGAAGCGAGGTCAATTTATTGAGTTCATATCTTTCCGTGCAGTGAAATGATGTGAAGTTTGTATGAAATAATTCATAGATGATCACTCTTCACTTTTCATCTACAACCGCAGTACAAATATGAATTATTTCATATAAACTTCACATGATCTCTATTTATGATGAAAAGCTTTTTTTTTTTCGCCAAAAATGCTGAAACAACACGAACATACAGTGTAGTAACTCTGGTTTGTTTACTAACGATCTCCGGCCATCTCAGCGAAGAGTGAACCTCAACAATTTAAATTCGTTTTCGACTCTCTGAAAATTCAGCCGAATGCGTGAGGAAATTAATGGCTACTGATAATAAATTCTTCATCATAAAAGAAACAAAGGAGCCTCGACTGTGCTCTGTTCTGTTGTAAAGCACTTCGGAATCGGTAGAGCACTTAAGAAATAGGGGGAAACACTCGACTTCGTTTCGTGTTTTCCCCTACACTTTTTTCCTGCTCTTCCGTTTCCTACGTGCTAATTGTGAACACTGAATTAGATCAGAGTCGAGGGCTTCTTTATTAGGTGAATTAGTCGCCTTTATGTAAAATACAACTTTTTTCTTACCCAAATCATCGTCACAATTGTCCTCTTTTCCACGGAATTCTAAAGGAACAAGGAATCCGGGCATGTCATAGATCAATGGGGGAAAATTTTAAAACGTTCAAACAAGGAAACATTTATCATACTGTTTGCAGTTAGGAAACTTAATTACGATTAACTAAATAATTTTATCAAACGCAAACTTTTCTGAGCTCTCGTTTGATACCACGGTCTAATTAATAAGATCAGTGGCTACCGGTGAATGCTAATTTACGTAAATATTTTTTTTGCCTGGTTTTCCGTTTTGTCCTTTGTCAATTTATAATCACTCAAAAGGAAAAACAATGCGCTTTAAACTCGGAATTTATTTGAGAATGAAAAATTCTACCACAACAACCAAGTCATCGTGGTGTGTGTTCAAAAAAAGTGATTAAAATATGTTGTTTAGTGTTGGTGATCGTTTTGAGTACGAGTGAAACCGGAGGATTTGAGCGACAAGTGGTATTTTAAAATTCTCTTAAATCATACCTTCTTTGGCACAGTCGTCCCATGGTTAATTTGGAGAAGAGGGTCGGGTTCTTGCCTTGTGTCGTGTTTCTAGATAAGACCAAATATTCTCACAGTACAGGAGAGGGTTAGGGGTCAGTGCCCGTCATGCTGCGTATGGATTACACCTTCTTGGCCTGCAAAAAAAGTATAGATTGGTCAATAATAACAATGCCAAACAAACTGCGGTTATAAACATAACGAGATAACGCATGTTGTAAAAACTTTCATTTATGAATCTTGACGTTTCGTATGCTC
>JAHPZR010008450.1:0-12673 GCA_019787425.1 Platygyra sinensis
TTTAAAATCCCCAGGGGTCAAGCTTTAAGGCTAGTTTTAGCTAGCAGCAATTTTTCTCCAGTTTCTAAGTTTATTTTTGATTTATTACATTAAATGTTGTGTTTACACTTTTAATCAAATTACCTTATCCCAAATTTCCTTAATTTTCAGGAATCCTGTGGTACATTCTTGTGACTGATTTGATTTAAAAGTCTAAAATGGACCACATGAATACTAATTTTTCTTTTGGAGTAGTCATTAGTAGTAACTGAGACTCTCCATGTTGGTTACCTGATTCTAACACAGAATTGTGTCTAAATAACTCTGCCATTATGTATTACACACCCTGCTTACCAGGCAGATTAATTTAATTGATTTTATTATGTAACCTTGGATTATTTTTACATTATTATCTACTTACCCAACTAATATATTGAAAAAATGCTTTTAAATTTTTAAACTGGTATTATTCAGTTTTAATAAGCTTTGTCACTGCTGTATGTGGAAGGAATGTTGTTTAGTTATGAGTATCCAGTTACCTTATTAACTTCTTGATTTTTAAAAAAAGTCATTGGCTACTAGTACTCTCTGTGTCTAGTTACAAAATAATTATCACACCCATTTTCCTCAAGTTTGCTCTAATTACCAGTCATAAGTTTTTTGTGTTACCTGATTGTCAACCCCTGGATCTGACCCAGTTCCCGTAATAAGGGAAATTTTGTTGTAATTGTTGTTGTGGACTTTTGGTGTGGCTGATCAAGAGCTCCTTTAAGCTTCTTTAGTTGTAATTTCACAACAACTTCATTGGACTGTTTTCAGTGGGAAATAATGTTTTTGCTGTGTGATACAGTGTACAAGCATTTTAAATATGTATTTAAATGTGTAATGTTATTTTGGGGATATTAATGGCAGATAATTTTTGAGACCCAGGAAAATAGGTGATTAGTTAGTTGATAGCATTACCTGGGGGTGCTCCTTTAAATAGGCTATATAGGGTTTGTTTTTGAGGGGTTTTGGTTTGAAAAAGGATGTGGATTTTGTAGCCCTTCTCAAATGTCTACACAAATGGATGTCATCTGTGATCATATTTAATATTGAAGCTCTGTACTCATTTTAGAGGTCTAAATGAGATGTTAATTTTTCTCTTAGTTCTGAGATAGGGCAGGGGAAACAATTATTTTGGTCTGATATTAATAGGGTACAGGTTTCAAGGTTTGCATGGCCACACACCATCTCCAAGAATCTTTGGGCATTACCCCCCCTCCCCCCTGTGGATTAACTATTAGCTTTCTAAGTTTTGTTAGCTGCTAGTGTTTCACTGAAATTGAAAATTCCCATAAATCTTTGCAGTAAAAACTAAGCTGAGATCCGAAATTCAGGACATTATGTGCATCTGATACTGGCTGTAGACATAGGCGTGCAACTGGTTTTATGACACACGACTCCTGATACTGACAGAATTTTTTTGAAGGAAATTAGCAGTCCAATTTTAAAAACTTGATTTGAAGCTTATTTAAATTTCTAATTAGGTTTTTTACAGGCAAGTTTAATAGGGTTGAGGAGTGAGAAATAAGGGATCGAGCCTGAATTGCTCTAGGGTTAGCCTGAAGAACACTCGCATGTTTTTGTTCAAGTGTTCAAGTTTATTTATTGCATTGAATCTTTCAGGCCCAGTTAAATGCTCCAGAACTTCTTATTTATTCTGGGATTAATAATTTACTTATCTAACTAATTGGTTTAAGAATGCTTTTAAACTGTTGAAGGAGTACTAATACAAAGAGCTGCTGCAGGCTGATTTAATCAGCTGAAAAGAGATCTAAATCTCCAGCTGAAATTTCACGTGGGAAATTTTAAAGGTGCACAGGCCAGAAAAGCTAGTTGAGATTGCTTATGAGTCTGCTTTGTTTTGTTCTTAGCTACACATCTGGTTTAATGTAGGATTTGCTGGTTTAATTCAATTTTGGAAAGTCCTGAAGGAAATACAGTGGTGGATCTAGACCTTGAGCTAAGAGGGAGGGGTGGGGGGAGGGGGGGTGACAATTTTTTTTTGGTTGCTCTGCTGGCTCTTATTCCCTCTGCGATTTTTTTATACCCAAAATTAGAGGGGGCGCAGCCACCCCTCCTTTAGATCTGCCATTGTCATTGAGTTGTTTTGTTCTTGGGCAGCAAACTTCAGCCTTTAAGTCTCTTTGCACCAGGACTCAGTTGTTCAAAGCTGGACTGGGCTTATCTAGGATTAACACAAGTTTCAGTATTTGTAACTTCTTGGTGATATTTTCTGTTAAATACAGTCAAAACCTGTATTAAGTGGTAAGTAAGTAAGTAAGTAAGTAGGTAGGTAGGTAGGTAGGTAGGTAGGTAGGTAGGTAGGTAGGTAGGTAGGTAGGTAGGTAGGTAGGTAGGTAGGTAGGTAGGTAGGTAGGTAGTGGCCAAACAGGTGCTGTATTCGGAATGCCTTCATTTCACCTGTCGTAGGAGGCTTTTAGAAATGCATTTGTTAATTTAATAGCATTTCTCTTTCTTCATAATCAGGCTAATAAATCAGATAAAAAATACTCTGAAATTAGATGTCTTTGAGACAAAGAACAAGACATGACTAGAAATTGAAAGCAAATAATAAAGTGTGCTTTTGATATAGTTCTGCTAAGTTTTTTTGCAAACAGAGTAGTCCAGTCAAATGTTTTGAGTCTATTTTCAATTTTAGAATGAAACATATGCCTTGAGTGAAATTGAGTAATTAGTTTTTAGTTTTAAGCTTTATCTGATCTTGCCCTATGATGAAAGTTCAATTTTACTTTTTGGTTACCCTTTTAAATTGAATTAGGGCAGTAATTGATTTGCGTCTTGTGTGTTTTTATTTCTTATTTCTGACTGGATGAAGAGCAATATGGCTACATTTGTCGGGTTGGCCTCAAAATGGGATTTTTAGTTGATCTGGTTTTAATTGTCGTAAGTGCACTGGAGCATCAATGGCTTGCAATTTCATATAAAACCCAAAAGAATTCCCTACAGTAAGCTCTTCTTGAGTCAATTAAATTTTTTTCTTTTGAAAAGTCATCAGGAATTTTGCATGATTTTTCTGAAACCCCACTAGCATCAACAAAATCTATATTTGATAGTGGCAAGGTCAAAATGAAACTCCTAACTTGAAACCACCAAATCATATAGATGTCCAAAAATCAAAATTCATGGTTTTGGTCCTGATAAACAAAAGAAGTAATTTGAAGCTAGACCATAGCTATGTATATAAGCAGAGGAGAAAATGACAGATTGATTATTGATAATGAAGAATTCTGTCACTGTTGGGGTATTGTGTCGTTTAATATTTTATGACGTACACCAAAGAACTGTGTACAAAAAAATTTCAATTAAAAGCCAGATGTTCGGGAAATTCAATATTTCTTTGGACAAAAAAAATTGTCAAATTTTAATAACACCAGGTAAAGATTTCCGAATTCTTTGGTTCCAAAAACATTAAATCCTCTTTAAAATCAATTAAGTCATTTTATAGCTTTTATTTTACAAATTCTTCAGTGTCAAATTTTTTCCCAACTTATTGGTGTTCTATGCAAAATCATGACTCAGTGTGGTTTACTTTGGTAAGGTTTAAGTGAAATGTAAGGAGTTTGTTTGGTAAAAACCACATATATATTCATTGAATTGATCCTTTTGGAGTCACCATTTTTCCTTTGCCACCTAGAACTTTACCCAAACCACAAAATAGAAGTTCTATCAAAGGGATCAAACCTTGGGAATTACACTTGTATTTGAACTGTTTATCAAAGCTTGAGCCTTCTTGTCACCCAGTGGATTTTGTTTCAGCAGGTCTCAGCACATCTCCAGAGTGAAACCTCAACCCCCATATTAAATTCAATACTATTAAAATAGAACCACTAAATTTTGTAGAGAATGCTAACTTCAAGAAACTCTTACTCAAGACTTCTTTATCTTTGCCTACAAGTATTCTTCCCCTGAAATAAACTGACATCCTTCCTTAGTTGATTTATTATTAAGCTTTAATATCATACAAGCTGAAGCATCAAGATATGTTTACAACAGATTTGCCTCAAAGCTTTATTTTTTTTCTTCTTCTTTTTTGGTCTTATCTCTGAGTGTAATATTAATGGTTCAGCTTTGGATCCAAATAATGTGGAAAACTTGTTAAATGGATAGCAATAAAATAATTGGTCATGTTTTTCAGTTTCTGCGTTTTTTTTAATTAAAAAATTCTTGTCGGAAATCTTCGTTTCTTTTTCTGTTTTTTTTTTTTAACAATATTAAAATTCACTACTTAGCTTTGAAAATGTTCTATGTACAAATTTGCCCAGCAAAATCGTTGAAAAGCATCTAAATTAACTCCAACAGGGAGCTTTGTAATTGGAAAGCTAAAAGTTTGCGAATTGAGAACCATCTATTAAAGAGAAAGTGAATTTTTATTATATTTTTGTTATTTTCCTGTTATTCAAAATGAAAACCGACGCAGAAATCCTCTCAAACGAGACAAAAACGAATGGTAATGAGATGGAGCATATAAACTTGTCTCAAAAGACGATTATAGATTTTTCACCGTTTGCCTCATGCGATCAGATGTTCTTATATTCTAAGCTACAGTTGATTGTCAGCTAAATTTAGGTCGACCATACCACAGCTTTAATATAATTATTGCTCGTACAAAGATTCCCTGTGTTGGCATAACTGATAATTCTTTTAGGATCCTACTGTTCACACTTGGAGAGAACGACGTTGCGGATTTTCCAAGGGAAATCCATGCTGCTCGCCTTATTTTATCGAAAATGCAAATCTTGTTAAAAGTCTAGCCGCAACGCGAGGTGTCTGCACTTGTGTGAAAGCGAAACAATTTATAGCTTCACTATGTCTTCTTACACGTTTACTAGAATTCCGATCAAAGTCTCAGTGTTTTATCTTTGTATATATATATCTATTCCCAACAAGCAAGGATCGGCCAATAGCTTTACTTGGCTCATTTGAGATCTTAATTTACCGACAGATTGTTGCGCTCAGCCGATCGCGATTGCTTTGAAAATTTCAGGCAAACATTGTATCAGCCTTCCAACTTGCTAAGCAATGACGATTTTGGCCGTATCTCTTATTTCTGTGCATTTCCTTGTGATAAAGAAGCTATAAATAACTTTGCTTCGATACTGCGTCTTGTTTGTTCTGCCACCAATTTACCAAAGACTTTAATTCTCTCTGTGCATGAGGAAGAAATGTTACGAAAGTTGTTGGGGTGTGCCGGTCGAGAATCGAGGTAATATTGTAGCTTTGTAGTGAGTTCAAAGCTTTCACTGATAAATAAACGCTGATATCATTTCCTCCAACTGCAGTTTCCTCAGATGCGGAAAATGTAAACGAAATATCAGCGTACGAGTGCCAGTTCTTAATTGAAGAGTTGAAATTCCAGAATACTTCGAATACAAAGCGTTCTTTCGAAGTCGGTCCGATGCTGATGTCGTTGGCCCGTACATTTATGCGCGAGAACAAAAACACAACATTGATTTCTTTATTTTATAACTCTGAAACCAACTCAAAGAATCAAAGAAACTTTCACAGTCATGACTGATTAATAGTGCTCGGGCAGATCTTTGTTACTTAGATTTTTAGCGATTTTTAGCTCTGGAAACATGCTTGTGCCGTTTGGCATATTTCCCAAATCAAAGCTCTATTTAAAATGCGTGGAAAGAAACATCTTCAGACCGGCGTCAAGTCGCCCACATAACAGGAAATTCGTTTTTTTATTTGACAGGGCACAGGACGCGTTCAGATGAGAGAGACCAAGCAAATGCGTACGAACAGTTTCACTTTTCGGATCGACTCTCAGAGCTGGGCTTCGAGGGTCTTCGACGATCCATCAGAGACAACAGCTTTGCTCCGTTTACAGAGCTTCATCCAGGTCCTCTGCAACCCGTGAAACTGCCTCCAGATGCAACTTCTGCCTTCAGCGCCCTCGCTGCCGGTAAGTTTCGTTTTCGGCAAACCCCATTACCCTTATCTTGTTTTTTTCGAACTGAACGACGAGCCATTATTCGAGTTTTATTATTTCCTCCAGCTGTTATCAAGTTGGAGGGAATGTCGTTGAAGAGTAAAGAAAGATATCCAGACTTGAGGAAATGCTATGGACTCCTTATCCAAGTCGGTTTCCGGAAGCGTTTCATTAGAAAAACGGCACTGTTTTGAGTTAGTTCAGTAAATCGCAAAACAAAAGTTGACTCCGTGGTTTGGTTTCTTTGTTAACTTTTGCGCAACTGAAAGAAGATCGAGTGGTTTACCTAACGGGTTTATTATTCCTAGCCGATACAAAATGGCCGAGTGAATTGTTTGTTGTCGAAGTTGCCACATGTTGGCCAAGCGGAAACATTTTATCCATTTACCTGTCTAGACAACAAAAACACTTCTCTCAAAAACACACCTTTCAATTGTGTGAGAAATTTCTTTTATTTCCTATTGGGAAACTAATTATTGCTTTGTTCAATGCACAAGAAGCGAAGAAGTGTTTTAGCTGGTTACCTAGAAGTCACTGATTTGAAGGTTTCGTTTTCTAAATCGGTCGTTGAGGGTTTTGTAGTGTACTTTCTTTGGTGAGTACATGAACTATTCATATCTTAGAAGCTCGGGTGCTATTTGTAGGACACCAACTGCAAACAATTTTGTTCTCCTGATCTTCCGGCTTTTAGAATAGCGCTTCCATCTTTTTCGTCTCAAATCAAGATATAGCACTCTAGTCGTAATTTCTCTTTTTGTCAAAGATTCTTTTCAGTTTTGACAGTTTTTAGTCTTGTATGGGCCATCTCATGCTTTCATGGTGCAAGTACGTTGACTGCGGGCGACTTAAATCAAAAACAAATCTGCTCTGTTGTAATTCTAAATACTTCAAAATTGAAAGAGTTCCACAATTAATCGGAAGCGAGTTAGGGCGCTGGCCGGTAGTTCGTCTTGATTTGAATTCAAAAGACAAGACAAACTTTCAATTTTGGTTGTCACAATTTCCTTCTGCTTCAAATGATAGCCCCAAAAGTTAAGAGCGAACTGTGTAACATCGATAGCGTGCGGTCAACCAGTTTTGTTTTTTTAATTACAGTTGACTTTGGGAACTAATTGTTTTAGGTGCTCTCTAATTGTGTGGTTGATGGTCTGTCCATTGGAGTCACTATCAGTGATTACAGTTCACCCCGACAGCAATGTTTTTTTACGACTGGGAATACTGTTATCTAAAGCTACTCTCAAAACAGTTAGTGTAACTCTTTTCATTAGAACCGGTACAAAAGTATACATATAATCGAACTGGTCTTTGAATGCGCTTGTTCATTTTGCCTTTGGCGATAAATAAAGAATTCAAGAAAGGAAATTAGTGGTCTCGTGTAAAGCTTTTTTTCAAAATGTACTGTACTTGTAGGTTTTAACTTTAACTTTATCCAAAACAAGTGACATGTTTGCTGCTTTTTTTTATTTACAGACAACAATCAAATTCGTTCACCATCGACGTGGGGTTTCCACAGCTTTCCGAGTTTCTTACCGCCTCATCCACCGCCCGAAGCTCCAGTGAACTTGTCTGCGTTGAGCGCTCTGCAACCAAACGGGCTTCCACCTCCAAGACCGCAGGTGAACTTGCCGAACACAAATGGAAACGTACCAATGTTACCTCACTACTCGGAGCCGCGTTTTCAGGGCATTGCGCAGTTTCCCTTTCGTTCATCGCCTCAAGCGACGACGAACACGACTCTTACAACAGTCGCAGACGGTATAGCAGGAGGGATGAATCAAGTGTGTCCGGCCCCGCCTCTTGATGCAGCTCACAGCATGTTCTCTTCACAATGCCAGCAGTTGAACGCGGCGCCCGGAACGAATTCTGTTATGAACAATTCGATGTTGAACAACAATAGTTTACCCAATGGCATGGTGAATAACGGCTATACTTTTCGCCCACAGGCGTTCATGCAACCATCGGCAATGACCAAAGGAAACATGCAAATAACACAAACTACATCCACCTCTATGGTTGGACCCATGTCTCAGGCGAACACAACCAGTGGGGTGTCGTTCCCCCTATCGAGACCCGGTGTGGTCCCCATAGTGGGACAAGCCATGGGGGTTGGAAGCCCCGCGGTTTCGCAGAGGGTACCTCTGCCTCTCGGCAACGTAGACTTGAACAGTGTGGGTGGGTTTAACACTCTGTCCAGGAGTGAAGGACACGGAATGATCACGCTCAAGCAGGAACCCATTGATAACATGCCCAACCATGTTGTTAATCACCACACGGGACTCGAGGTGTCGCACGCCGATACAGCGCTACACGAACGCAACGGTACCACAACTCCCAAGGGAGTATGGAGACCGTACTAGTGGCAAAAATATCTTTAGAATCGTGTAGATGTGTACACAAGTCGAGTGCTTTGTTGGCTATTTAAATTCAAATTTGAAAACCTGCTCTTAGATGCGGACAGAATTCTCGAAATTACAGCCGAGTGGCTGTTTGTTTTAGAACATACATTTCAATATCAGTAGCACTTAACACAGAGTAGAGCCAAGTTTGCAACCGCTTTTAGAACTCGAACAAATCAAGTCTCTGAATTCACGCGTAAGAGCATTATACAAATCGTTGAAAAGTATTGACAACACACCCAATGTCCTTCAAAATTGGGCTGTGGATTTTTTTATTCGCAAATTCGGTTTTGTTTCATATTTATTTATTGCTCCTGTGCCTCCAGAGGTTTACAGTGTTAGGCGTCGCAAGAAGAGGCAAAATCCCACAGTGAAATTAAAATATAATAAACTAAGCATGGAAAAGAACCATAATATGGAAAGAGAGCTAAAGAATATAGTATTGATATTTATATACATGTATTATTTGAAACCCTCGGAAAATATGTTTGAAGTGAAATGAAATTTCAAGACTTATTAACATGCTGCGCGTGAGATTATCATTAAATTCTTAAACGCTACAACATATTTCTGTATCACCATTGTCGTTATTTATTATTATTATTAGTAGTAGTAGTAGTAGTAGTATTATTAGTATTATTATTATTAGTATTATTATTATTATTATTATTATTATTATTATTATTATTATTATTATTATTATTATTATTATTATTATTATTATTATTATTATTATTATTATTATTATCAGTATTATTATTATCACATTCTATTTATGTGAAATTCTTATATTTCCTGACTGAATTTCTTTTCGATCGTAAGTTGGTGTTATTTTTGTCTCCCAACTTTATTTTTGCAAAATTGACCTGTTTGTCCTTTTATTGTCTTATCTTTGTTCTTTTTTTTTCGCTGAGTAGTTGAGAGTTGAAACGATCGAAATTCAACTTTTTTGATGGACGAAGCAACGCGTTAAATTTGGCGTTGAAATTCAGGCCGTTATCTATCTGATTCATTTAACGATTCGGTAACCATACAAACCGGAGGAAGAAAACGTAATATTAATACTACTAAATAAGTGCGTTTCTTATTTTAGCGCTAAATAAATTTATAAAATGGAGATCCAATAAACTTTTCACTGAAGAAATAAACTCGTTTTAATAGCACGTATAAGAATTTAACAGGAAGTCTGTAATTATATTCTGATTTTGTAAAATGCATGTTTTATTGTTAGTAATTTTACTTGATTATTGTAATTCAGAAAAATAGAAATTAATGAACAGTTAAAATGCAGGATTCTATTGAAGTGTTCATGATCGCAATAACAATTTAGCTTAGTTACCGCAAACGCCACAACAACGGCGAATCAGTGGTTTTGCAATTAAATAAACGACTGTAACACAATTTTAGATCCTTACTGTAAAATACATGAATAAACACTAATTTGTAAACTTAGTGGATCGAAATAAAACTATTTAAAAGAGTTCAAAGAGACGGTATGTTATATAAAAACAACCCAAGTGGTTAAGTAAGTAAAAGCATTGGTGATATTGATGGTGTGATCTTTAAACGGAAGTTGTTTTGGACCTAAATGACTTATCACGCGATAGTTTCATTCAAGTGGAACTCGAAAGTCACGAACGGTTAATTACCTTCTTTAATAACCGGGAAAAAGTTAAAATATTTTCCAATAACGCTAGTAAGTCTTCAAAGGCTACGTAAAAAGGGTAAACGCTTCATTCACGATTTTATTCGTGGTTTCATTTAAGTTGCATCTACAGACGAAGCGACGAAGTTGCCATTGTGTCGTTAACGACACCAGCAAAGTTATGCAGTAAAATGTTTACTCTCCGATTAGTTCAGAATTCTATAGCTGTCTTTCGGTGTATAAGAAGATTTAAAGCTTGTTTAAGACGTGCGTGATCTTAGGTGTTAAACCTTAATCTCTCCGAGCAGCAACACCGAACATAACAAAGAAAACTATTATTATGTGCTCTCAGCTGGGCGTCAAGCCATGTTAAATTGTTCGTTACGGGAGCACGGAAGTTCTGTTATCTGTGACCTTGAAATACGCTTGATTAATATAGAACACACCGCCTTTTCCACAAAAAGAAGACAATGTTGAAAAATGCCAACTACGTTTTAACATTGACCTTCTCCGGGTGGTATTAAAATAAGATGCTTAGAATTTACATGAGACTATCTTCGGGGTCGACATTGTTGTCATTCCAAACCAAAAAGGAAAACAAGTATTTCAACGCGACAAGAAAACGTGACTTGTGTCCAAAGAGTTCGTGAACTTTCAAGAGTGTTGTGGTATGTTTGGAAGTGTTGAACAAGGACTTAGCTGGATTGTGCATCTAAATTAACTTGCTTACGTAATAGTGACTTAACTCGAGCTGGGAGATCAATTCTGTGTTTTTATTCCTCTTTTTATCATTATTATCATTATTGCGATTTAACATTATTCGTTTTTTTAACAAATCTTTTCCGGAAATACATCACTTGTACTAGCATAAGCCGAGGTTCTGCCGGGACATATCCGAATTCTCGCTGTGAGCAGTTTTTTTTTTATACTGAAAAAAATCGAGCGACGTAATAAGTAGGGTTCAGTGCGTGAGCAACCACGTGCGCTTCTTTTCAACACCAATCAACTCTTCACAGACGGTCAACGAGCTTGGTTGTTTTCGTTAAAAACAAATCTGCTAAATTGCATTATGTGTATAGACTGGACAAGGGACAAATCTCCTTATTATTTTGTGGGAGATTTTAAGTACAATTCTAACCACCAATTAAAAGATATAGGCAAATATAACTAGTGGATGGTAACGGGGGGGAGACAGAATGCGAACAGAGGAGAGAGAGGGAGAGAAGTTTTTTTTCCTCTTTAGGTTGTACGAAACAGAAACCCCTGCAAGTAGGCTGTAATGAAAACGTCAGAGATAGAATGCGTTACTTTAATAAATGGAAGTCTGTCAAGACAGCAGAGGGGGAAAATTTATCATCTAGCAGCAGGTGGGATTTTTACTCTCTACTTTCGCTGCAAGTATATTAAAGTTCACTCCCCCGGAGTGGAAGAAAAGTGGAATCAAATCGTGTTTGTTCAAAATCCGCGTACGTGCCCATAAACTTTCGTAAACAACCCCGCACTTGACACGAGAGACCAAGTGTCGCTTTACCGCTCTGGCAAAACTCGCCTCACCCCCACGAGAAATGCCAATTACGCTATATTTTTGAATAAAAGGCGTCGAATTAAGTTGTTTATAACCTTGCTAAGGATTCCAGTCGTGTCTGGACTAATTGCGCGCATTCTTTGCTAAAAGAAGCGCGGCACGCTTGGACGACTTATAAAGGGTTGTTTTTTTAGCCTTTAAAAATTATCGTCTTCTCTTAATTCATTTCTGGTTGCAGAAATAACTCTAAAACAGCTTATCACGTAAAAATAAATAGAATTTTTGATGTAAGTGGCAAAAACCCAAATAGCTCATAAGCTGTTCATTCGAAAGGTTTTTGAACTCTATTTTCCGGGATAGTCTTGATATTGTTCGTCAAGTTTGCTCAGAGTTAAGAGGTCATTTCTTTATTTTTGACAAGTTCCGTTTCAGCTCTGAAGCTCTAACAAAATGATTGGCATGAGACCAAGAGGGAAAAAAGCGCAAAGATTTTTTGGCAGTGATTTTTTTTCTGAACAAACTCATGCACTCTGTCACACCGTGTTAACATCTTACAAATACGTTGTAGTAAAATTTGAGTGGCGATAGATGAGACTACATTCTCGCAGCAATCATTAAAAAAAAGTTTAAAACCCGAAAATAGTCTTCCTGTTTTGCCAATTTCATCACGCAACATGTACAAAGTTTATTTTGGCGGCTTTTAAAAGTACTTTTAAGGTGAAGTTTAAACATGTGACTTTCAAGAGCTAATTGCAAGCTGTCGTCTACGTCCGTCCTACTGTTTTCGAGAGGAGGATCTTACGGTCTAATTCCAAACGAGATTTAACTCAGGAGAAACTGTACTATACCATATACACCAACAAAAATATTACTATTACGTAATGATGTCTCTGAGCTGCGTAAATGGTTTGGTATCTTTGGAATATCTTTCATGGAATTTTGAATTACCTGAGATAAAACTTTGTCAAACTTCAGTTCTGTCTGCCGTCCTGAACGAATCACTCAGCGATAGAGAAGACAAATCAAGTTCCCTTTGTTGATTTAACTTTGGCTTACTTTCATTTACATTCAGCCTACGGAAGGAGGGAATTATCACGATTAAAAAAATAAAGTTCTAGCTGTTTTAT
>JAHPZR010008451.1:0-10000 GCA_019787425.1 Platygyra sinensis
TTAAAACGTTTACAAAAACAAAACCTCAACTGCCATAGTCGGCTTATTCCGCTGCCTTTTTTATTGCAAACAGAAGTGGAAATTCCAGAAACAGTCTGCGCTTTGCCCCTTGGAATGGAAAGCAAAAAGATACCAGATTCAGCCATTGTAGCATCGTCACGTGATAGTGACTCTTATGGACCGGAACAAGGGAGGCTGAACAATCAAGGTAAATGCTATCTTTCACTTGATGTCGTAGTAGACTTGACTTTTAATTAAAGAAGACTCAGATCGCTCTAGTGATTTTACACATGGGGCATAAAACCGTTTCCAGTGCCACTGAACTTCCAATTTGATGACACCTGAAGTTAGGTTGAAGAATTAGGGTCCGTTTTAATAGATCAACGGGTTTGGGAGCCATGTGAATCATTTGTGCCTGCCCTAAGGTGCTGTTAGTTGACCACTTGAAGAGGTATTGTTATTTAGAATTTCAGACGATGACAGGTTACCCGAACATCTACGAATATTTCTCCAGTATCTATTTGTACTCCTGGTAAAGGAAAACAACTTTGACAGATCACAACAGAATAAACCTTGACCGAGCTCATAGCCTAGAATAAAAAATTCAACATTAATGTCCCTGTTCAGCATTAATTACGTCCTGGTACAAATCGCCCTTAATCGTCCTCAAGTTTCTTTAGAGATTGGGTCCAGTTTTCTCAGTCTTGGATGATGCAACTTACGTTGCGTAGATCTCTTCTAGGAGAATGATAATGCGTGTAAAGTCGCTTGAGCTGCCTACGTGAGCACAATCCTTGTCAAAGGATTGCCTGCTGGAATTTCAGAAACCAAGAGTGTCTGATCTAAACATAACTTGAGAGAGACTACCTTGGGAATAATTCCCTCAACCTACATCCTCTCTTGTTGCACTTGTTTCTATAAAATCAGCTATTTTTTCAATTCCTCTGTTCTTACAATTCGAATTTTAAAAGGAGGATGGATATCGCACCACACCAAGGAAAATCAGTTTCTGCAGATTGACTTGCAAAATGTTACCAAGGTGACAAGAATCGCCACCCAAGGAGTTAGCTGGCCAGGGGACTGGTGGACAAAGACTTATACCCTAGAGTACAGTGAAGACGGGGGAACATTCAGATCATACCAGAATGGTCAGGTATAAAAATACTTTCTGGATAGAATTGCACATTTTAAACTGTGGGTGCCAAAAACCATTTTAAAAAGCTTTATTCATTAAAATATATCTTTACATGAGTCAATGTTCTATGTTTTGGTCAAGTTAATATTTACTTTCCCGATCTCATGATAAAGAGCAATATTAGCCGTCATACGAGAAGTGCAAATCTTAATAAGGCCTCTTAAAGCACTCCTTTTGACTTTTCTCTGACTATAACTCAAATGCAAAGAGAGGTATTTGTTATAAGTAACCAGAACCTTGCTGCAAAACGCTCCCAAGAGATGCAAAATGCAAAGCTCTATGTATGTGGGGCACATTACCAATAACAAAAGAAAACTTTAAAAGTCTAAAATACTCACCTTCTTTATGGTTGAAGATTATACCAGGAAACACAGACAGGGTTCGTATGAAGGGCGTATCCTTGATCCTCCAATCCTCGCTCGTTTATTAAAATCAACGTTAAGACATACCAAGGAAGGCCGTCGTTAAGGGTGGAGTTGTACGGATGCAGTGATGGTATGGATAATTTGCTGGTCTCTTTATATTATATTCCCACCTGTTAATATTAAGGTTGTCATCAAAACGATAACTAAAGCTTACTTGTTTGACGAAATACACACGAGGTTATTTTTTACCTCAAAAATTACTATCTGCTAACCTTCCTTTAACAGAACGAAATTTTTCATTGCAGTAACTCAAGCTGAAAATAAGAAAGGAATAAGAATTAGTCAAGTTATTTATCATTTCCAGCAAGAGAACGTTACCAAGTTAATCATTTTCATTGCTCATTCCAGATACCCTGATATTATCCTGTGTTACCTCTTTTTTCATTACCAGTGTGTTATCTAATTAAAATAGGTTTCCAGACACCAAAGCCTCCAGTGTGTTTAGAAGCTCTTGGAATGCAAAATAAACAAATTCCAGACTCTGCTATAACAGCTTCCTCTTATCGGAACCGTGACCCTGAGGCTAACAATGGAAGATTACATTTTCTGGGCACATCAGACAGAGTGGGTGGCTGGGTGGCAGAATTGAATGACAAATATAATCCATTTTTTCAAGTACATTTTGGTAGCTGGAGAAAAGTTACACGAGTGGCTATACAAGGAAGACAAGATTCTGATCAGTGGGTAGAAAGTTTTAGCCTATCTTATGGATACGATACGATGTCTTTTCAAGATTACAAAGAGCAGGGAGTAAAGAAAGTAAGTAAAAGAATGACTGACAAAATATTACTTTAACTCTTGCTAAGCTCGGACATTAAGTTACTTGTCACTGAGAAGCTTGGTGGCTTAGCTGATCCTTTCACAAGACACTCATCTAAGCTTTCCTTTTGGCTACTTTCGTTAGGTTGCTCTTTATGAAAACAACAATTCAGAGGAAGGCTGCAGAGTACAAAAACTGATTTAATTAAGTTTCATCAAAAAGAAGACGGACGCAGCCAAGCTACCGGAAGCAAAAGTTTTTCTTTATCGATTGACGGGTTAATTTACGCTGGATGGGGAGACTTGAAGAGTTACAACTCAAGACAACTTGTCCAATTTCAGTCAAATTTTAAAGGGTGATGGGAAATTTGAAAATTACTTCGTTGAGAGTGTAAAGGTAAAACCGTTTGGTTTTCTGACCTCGAGAGAAAGATTCCAAAAATATAAAATCGTGTTGAGCTGGAACTGACTTTTACTTTCCAAGTTTAGACTTTGGGGAGAATTCGAAAATTCATTTTCGGAAAAACGTAATTAATTTTATAAATAGCCTTACCTATAATCTTTAATTTTGTTCAAAAAATAAAGAAGTCTAAGCCGTGTATGACACTGTGATAAAACACGACGGACATGTGAGGGCGTGTGTTTTCTACTTTTCTTGAGTGTTCTCAGATGTCTGGAGAGTTTCATCACAGTGTAATACACGGCTTGGGCTTCTCCATTCGCTTTATGATATAGATTTTGCACGAACAAAACAATTAAACTAGCCTTTTCTATGTTTTATACTCTAATAAAACAAGGGTTTTGGTCAATCAGAGCGCACACAGGGTACTATCTATTTTACAAACTCTGATAAAACATGGCCTTTTGACCAATCAGAGCGCGTGCCGGGTATTATCTATGTTATGGATATATCAAGGGTATCTTTGACGTAATTGCGATATCTCTTTTGGACTTGGGACACCCCTGAACCTTAACGTTTGGAGTGTCGTCATTTTTGGGATTCATTGAAATAAGTTATGTCACTACCTTTTCGAGGGTTGTTATTTTCATTTTCGGGGGGAGGGGAGGGGGGCGGAAGTGACATGACTTTTCTAATTTCATTTTAAATTTGAATATATTTAATTCTTTATTCTTAAAGGTATTCCCAGGAAATAATGATCGATATACTCCCGTGAGTAATGATCTAAAATATCCCATCATTACTCGCTACATCCGTATTCATCCAGTATCATGGCGCAATCGCATTTCTATGAGGGCAGAGTTCTATGGCTGTGTTAAAGGTGAGAATTACCAAAATCAATCACTCCAACTTTCAATGTAAATTTTAATTCAGAAAAAAATAAGTACACGTTAAACGCTTGACGAAACTAGCTAACCGACATGTAAGACCAACAAAAAAGTGTTTAAAAGGTGTCACTCATTATACAGTGGAACACCGGCTTACGGTCAACTCGTTAAACGGGTATCTCGTTACTAAGGCCATTTTTTGTCCCGACGAAACGCCCATACATTTTATAATAAGAAAAACCTGTAATGCGGCCACCCCGTTAATACGGCAAACGGCGAAATCCCAATCTGTGTGCAGTCTTTTGCAATGTTACCCCTCTCCATTGTTAATATTGTATGTGCCTATTGAAGAAAAGTATTGAAGTCGGGCAAACTTTCTCAATGGAAACGGCATCAAATAATCACGAAAAGGAATTTATACTTCTAAAAACCATATCAGATTGTAAAAAGGGGAAATTATGAAATATTTTGAGCGTCTAAGCGTCTAATTTGACCCCAACTTGAAGGCAACTCGCTTGTATCGTCGAGTGTCGCCAGGTGGGATAATAGCTCTGTTGTTCTGAACAAACTATTTAGTTCCTCCTCCTCAAAAAAAAAAGATATATATATACAAATGAAAACCAGAACTTTCAAGTGAAGTATCATAAGAGGCCAAAACACTATTAGCATTGTCTTTATTTGTGTTAGCTTCCCATAAATGACTTATCGTGTTGTTTCGGAAGGACAGCTAAGTGCGTCACGTACTGCTTGCGCAGCCGCCGCATGCAAAGCAGTTGTTTAGAGTTTTCACGTTCAAAATTTTATGTTTTGACCTTCATCGGGTAAAAGTCATTTTTAAACAAATATCCGCTGGCCTGTCCATAGTAAACATTATAATTTTCAGTGAGACCCTTTGTCGAATAACTCGAGTTTGGAGTATCCCACATCCCCGAAACTTAGGCACGTTGTTTATTTATTACTCTTCTACGATATTTCAATTTCTTGACTCAATTTATTGAATGGTAAGCAATTTTACTTTTCACTTGCGTGATAAATAAGCTTACTTGCGTGACGTGAAAACCACCAATTGTAGAAGTGCAATTGAGAACCTTTTACAATGTTACCCCGTTTATAAGGCCACTCAAATCAGTTAACTTCCCATTGTTAGTATAGGTAATCATACGGTTTCGAGTTCAATTTGGAATTAATTTGCACAAGTGAGTTTTTCAAAAAGTTTAAATTGCACGAGCCGCTTCGGCAAGTGCAATTTCAGCTTTTTGAAAAACTCACAAGTGCAAATTAATCCCGAATTGAACGAGAAAATACCGTATGATTACTTATTAATAATACAAACATGAACAAATTCCGGCGGAAAAAGTGCCGGAAGATGTTTCTTGAAGCCGTTTATTTCGCATTCGAGAAAACTTTTTTTCAAAGTTTCCGTACAAAATTTTTGTCATTGCTTTATATGATATCATTGGCCTACAAAATTTCTCATTGTCTTTCTGCAAATCATGATTCAGAATTACGATGTGTAATTTGCACTGGTGTTACACTTTTTGCTCTGGTGTTGCGCTTGAACTGCACTGCTCTCAGCCAATCAGAATCAAGTAATTTTTTCATGTGTATTGTTAATATTGTATCTAGCTATTCAAGTTTCAATTTTTAAAAGTTATATCTGCATTCCGGTTGCTTATCAAAGAACAGTTGTTTAGAAGTGCAATTGTAATATACTGTTAAGACGTCACCAGTCGCGAAATTTCATCCTAGCCCCGTTAATACGGCCATATTTTCATGGTCTGTCGGTGACCGTACATGTTACATATTAAACCCTTCAGCGATTGCTTTTTCAAGATTGAACGCTAATGAGATTCAAATTTTTATGATAAGCATCACAAAGTGTCCTCATTGGTAAAAAGTCACCAAAACACGCACAACTCTGTCAAATATAAAGTAATATGAAAATGTGAAATAACCCTACCTAATATGAAGTACTTATCAAACGATATTCTTGCGTTTAATCCTGGACATCAGTGAAGGAGAGCCGAAATGTTATTAAGAGGGAATGTCCACTATCGTTGAGCCAGTTGTGGCACATGATAAAAAATCAAAATTTTTCATATTCTTTCCAGAGATACTCTATGGTAAGCCTAGAAACGTGGTGTGATTTTTGTCTTGAAATATTATTTTAAACCCGCCAAAAAGTCAAAAACCCCTTACGGTCCCACGTTTGGACACACATATACGATGAGGGTTCTGGGACAATTTTTTGTAGCACATTTCACACGGCTCGTTTAATTCACCGTGTGAAAATGTGTCACAAAAAATTGTCACAGAACGCCTCATCCTATATATGTGTGTATACTTTGAAGCGGCCTAGAATTATTTTTGTTACAGAATATTTTTCTAATCGAAGAAATGTGTCGTCTGTTTAGAAAACAATGGCTGCTGCGCAATTTTTGAGAGATGTTCTTGAGATGTTTTATGGTTCGACTGGCACGTGCATCTGGAAGCTGATCATTTGCGCAAAAAAAAGTTCGGATTACGCCGTAATCCATTAATAATGTAAAATTTCAGCTTACGCCGTAATTCATTAATAATGCAAAATTTCAGCTTACGCCGTAATCCATGAAAAATGCATCAACAACGGCCGAAAGAAATCTTCGGCTTACGGCAAATAAAAACTTGTTCATTTTGAAAGAAATCTTCGACTTAACATGAAATATACTTGTTAATTTTTGACAAAATAGCTTGTCTTCGAGAATTAATCATCTTTTTACAGAAGCAAAGCATTTTGGGCTTCTCTTTAGAGCCGCAAATTCACCCTGTGACCTCTTCTGAAGCAAATAGCAAATGAATTATAATTTTGCTTGTGCCCTTTTATATTGAGCCCATCGCTATAGAAACAATGACAGCGAACTTTCAAGAAGTTGAAACAAAACACGAGATGGCATTATTTACACGTGAGTCAAGCACTCAACCACTTCACGTGTTATATCCCGCACGTGTCTCTGCCACTCGGGCGTGAAATATTCATGAGCAAGAAACGTGACTAAGTGAAAACAAACGATCATGTTTTAATTATATGAAAATAAAACCGTGAATTTTCAATGTTAATTCAAACTGGCGGTGATGGCATTTATTTTTTTTGCGATAATCTGCCTCTATCTCGCTGCGAAGGTCTTTTTTGATCTCTCTCTACATCTGGTCGAGACGACTGCCGAGTCAGTTTAGCCCTAACGCGTCCTTTCAGTACATTGTACTGCGAAAAATTCAGTCAATTATTAGCTGAAACTCGGCTGTCAGATTATTTGGTGTGTACTGAAAGAGCTTTGGACAAGCAGCCAGATCAACAGTGTTCTCGTTTTGGCAATGGCAAGCGTGACGATCAATTGGTGTTTGTCTTATCTTGGCGTCAGGCTTTTTGCTGGCGAATATAAGCTCTGAAAGAAACCAGAGCAAATCCACCGCCTACACCGGCCAAGCGGTATTGTAGCCGGCAGAACCAACAACAGAAAGAGCAGAGCCCGAAACTGCACTTGAGGAAAACGGCAGGAAGAATACTGGGAGCCAGCTGCACTCAATAGGTTTACCAGCCTTCTTGGACATGCTGATATTTTTTTGGCAACGCGCCGAGATTAGTGGCTGACTTCGGTGTTTAGAGCTGGCCGAAATTTCATTAAGCTTTTTTTGAAACCTGAAATCGGGGAGTGTTGAATACAGATGTGAATCTTCAGGAGGGGCAGAATGTTCAGAGACATCCCATTAAAAATATTTTAATTTATTTTCCAATTTCGGAATTCAGTTGGCATGCCCTTTAAAATCAAACAGCTCTCCATCTCGATCTCTAATGCTCAGAGTTAATATGTCAAACAGTCACGATATGGCTGACTGTGGAGAAGAATCATATCTGACGTTCTCATAAGGGCTTGCCCCTTCTTGCATCAAGCTTGGGCTGGGGTGTCGCTCAAGATATCTGACCCTTTTTGCCGTTAAATAGATTGTTCTATTTTTGTCAATCATATCACACAGTTGAATGAAGTACCGCCGTTGGTGTTATTTTGCGTTTTATAAATATTACTAATTTGTTTACAACATCGCGGCCATGGTAAGCAAAATGGCTAGAGTAGATCAATCTTTAATTGGTTTCGCCATGGTTTGTGATCACAGCTGGCCAAGGGGCGAATAAGTATCAGCGCCTATTTCATATATTAATTGTTTGAAAGCTTCTACCATTGTATTTGCCAAGGGTTTCCAGAGTGTAATGCCCGGGGAGGATTTTTAAATTTTTCAATGTATTGTCAGATTCAACAAGCGAGATTGTGCTTTCATTTTTAAGCGTATCCCAAGAGTTGTACAAACTGCAAGACAGCAGTTTCATGATATGTACTTTGGGTATCGACTCGTCAAAGTAGAAGGTTTGGCCGTTAGTTTGTGCGACAAGAGTAAGCACAACCATTTGAAATAGACATTTAAATGGATCGGATCGCAAAATATCTGCAAACGCCAGAGGCGAAAAAAGAAATCAAGAGCGGCTAAAGACAAGACTTGGACACAGTTCGTTATCCAGTTTCCGAACGCAGATGTGACAAAATTCGTTTCGCAGGTTAGCATAGATGATAACAACAACTTCAGCGCGGAAGTATTTTTTAAAGCAGGCCCTGACTTTCTGCAGAGCGTGTTTGGCTCAGAAGAAAATATTGGAGACAGCAGATGAAGACCGCACTCGGTCTAGACGGCGTGTCAGGCTTCCTCTATCAACTGTCGCAATTGAAAAACAAAACAGCATTACCAAGTCCTGCGATTGATTTCACAGAAGCGGTGTCAAGCATCGCAGAAATTTACAACATAGGGAACAAAATATATGCCACGCCAGACGAATTTTTTTATCATAAAATTTCGCGACATATTCAGATAAACCAGGCTGAAGCACAAGACGTCAGTTGAAGCGAAAAGCTGGCTTAGAAGTCCTAACATGATATACTGGCCACAACAGCTGAAGTTCACGGTGTTTTGCGCCACGCAGGGGTATGGAATTTCTCGCGAAATCTTTGAAAGCGGAGTCTCTCTTTCACCACAGATAAGAGCCTTCTACCAGTTTCACGTGTATTTCACGGTCAGGCGAATTCTGTACCAGCTAGGTGGAATACAGAACATAAGCGCTTTGCCGGCGGTCCCCACATTTAACCAATTTAGCAACCATTATGACGTGGCCTCTTACAAAAGGATACGCGCTGAGTTCGGGGTTGATCCATCGAGTGATTTCCGCTTCACACACGGCCAAAACAACGGTCTTGGAAACGTTTACATCAGTGCACAAGGCGAGTCAAAAACAGAATACGAATATCCAGGCTGTAATAAATTCAGTGATGAGGGCGGCAAGGCGATCAAAGTAGATTTGATTTATTACATTGAGCCAGATGTTTCCACCCCGTATGACTGGTTCGCCCCCAAAACAGCAGCGGGGCTGACGCAGGCGGGGCTTTCACGCATCAACCAGTCAATCGAGGCGTTTGTCTACTGCATCTTAGGCGCACAGTGCACGGTGCCTTATTATAGGTTCTTGCTCTTCTCATGTAAATTCTAGCTATTTGTAAATATATGTGTATATCTATTTCTATTTATTTATTTGTGTAATTTTTATTACTGATGTATTTTGATAAAAAACGATTTAGATAAACATTTAAGCAAGAAAATTAACGATAGTAAAATAACATGACGTTTCGACGACTTCATGTCATCATTGTCAAATGAATAAATTAGAAATGACAGAAAGGCATATTTATAGATTTAGAAAGTGAGAAAATAAA
Organism: Platygyra sinensis; assembly: GCA_019787425.1. Lineage (NCBI taxonomy): Eukaryota > Metazoa > Cnidaria > Anthozoa > Scleractinia > Merulinidae > Platygyra > Platygyra sinensis. Next base: position 9,456 of record JAHPZR010008451.1, read on the forward strand.
TTGGCATGAAAGCATTCAGGTAAAGAGTTTTGCGCGAATGGAATCCGTTTGCATGTTCAGTTTCGGTCCTTTGTTCTTAATCCACAGCATTTCATAGATCAAACAATCGAGTCTGCTACGGCATTTCTTTAGGACTTTAAAGTTCTTAATTAAGTTGGTAGGTGTTAAGCCGTGCGCGTCCCTGAAATGTTTTCCGATCACGGAATGTTTATGTTCCTCTACGCGTTGATGGAGATGGCGACAAGTGTATCCAATATAATTCGTATCGCACAAATTACATATGAATTCGTATCGGCCAAGACCACGAGAGCAATCTTCGAAGAATACACCGGCGAGCTTTCTCATAACGAACTGAAGCAAATGATTGCAAGGTTGAAAGAGCGCAGGTTCGCCCATTTAATTTTTTTTCCCTGCGCCACCCTTTCTGCATTGAACATAAGTAGCACTGTTGCATCATGGAAGATTTGAAAAATTTTGCGAAATCTTTTTCGATAAAGACGTCAATGCCATAAACGAAAAATTGAGTTAGAAAACAAGATCCGAAA
>JAHPZR010008452.1:0-37500 GCA_019787425.1 Platygyra sinensis
GGAACCACACGAGGCAAAGAAAAAATCTTTTGACCTCGGTGGGAATCGAACCCACGACCTCCGGAATAGATCTACCGTTACTCTGCCGACTGAGCTACAAGGTCGCACAGAGAAAGTCGGGGACGATTTTAGATGGTGAATCGCGGCGAAGAGAAAGTAAGGGTACATATGAATGTTGTGCCGCGTAGCACTGGGAACACAAATAGTGGAAACAGAGAATTAACTCTGAAGTGTAAATTATAGTGCTACTTAAACCCATGAATAACCCACTGGGCGTTAGCCCTAGTAAAGGGAAACAGGGAACCACACGAGGCAAAGAAAAAATCTTTTGACCTCGGTGGGAATCGAACCCACGACCTCCGGAATAGATCTACCGTTACTCTGCCGACTGAGCTACAAGGTCGCACAGAGAAAGTTGGGGATGATTTTAGACGGTGAATCGCGGCGAAGAGAAAGTAAGGGTACATATGAATGTTGTGCCGCGTAGCACTGGGAACACAAATAGTGGAAACAGAGAATTAACTCTGAAGTGTAAATTATAGTGCTACTTAAACCCATGAATAACCCACTGGGCGTTAGCCCTAGTAAAGGGAAACAGGGAACCACACGAGGCAAAGAAAAAATCTTTTGGCCTCGGTGGGAATCGAACCCACGACCTCCGGAATAGATCTACCGTTACTCTGCCGACTGAGCTACAAGGTCGCACAGAGAAAGTCTGGGACCTTGTAGCTCAGTCGGCAGAGTAATGGTAGATCTATTCCGGAGGTCGTGGGTTCGATTCCCACCAAGGTCAAAAGATTTTTTCTTTGCCTCGTGTGGTTCCCTGTTTCCCTTTACTAGGGCTAACGCCCAGTGGGTTATTCATGGGTTTAAGTAGCACTATAATTTACACTTCAGAGTTAATTCTCTGTTTCCACTATTTGTGTTCCCAGTGCTACGCGGCACAACATTCATATGTACCCTTACTTTCTCTTCGCCGCGATTCACCATCTAAAATCGTCCCCGACTTTCTCTGTGCGACCTTGTAGCTCAGTCGGCAGAGTAACGGTAGATCTATTCCGGAGGTCATGGGTTCGATTCCCAGTGAGGTCAAAAGATTTTTTCTTTGCCTCGTGTGGTTCCCTGTTTCCCTTTACTAGGGCTAACGCCCAGTGGGTTATTCATGGGTCTAAGTAGCACTATAATTTACACTTCAGAGTTAATTCTCTGTTTCCACTAAATAAGCAATTAGCTTGTCTTTTCTTGTAGTTTGTTGAAAGGCACTGATCCTAAGTGGAAATTCAATGTGGTGGTGGCTTAAGCTCAATGTGTGTTTTGTGATGCTTTATTTCTTTAGAAAGCTACACCTTCCAGAAAACATTTAGTTTTCAGACTTGGCATTATTTTGACAATTTCCATTGCATTGACAGGGTGATTTATATTCACGCCAATTTACTCCAATGTAAATTTATTTATGTCCCAACAGAGAATGACAAATGTCTAACCTCAAATGGCAGTTTGATGTTTGCAGTAAACATGGACCTAAAGGTCTCTGAAATCTCTTACCCTTTACTCTCTTTTGGAGTTGCATGGCTACATTAAAACCCTGTTTGAGGCAATGCTAACGTACAGTTACATACGTGTGCACTACTACTCTTCATAAGGTTCACCTGCTGTTTGTACGTAGCTCAAGTGAATTAAGGAATAGGTCTCCTTATATTTTGGAGGTAGTGGTCTAATCTGAAAATTATTTATTTAAACTATCGCTTATCATAAAACTTGCATGAGGTGAAGTATTTGAAAGAAGCTTTTTATTTTTTGGTTTCAAGAACTGTTGTCTTTAATCATGTGACTTGTTATACCCTATTGTTTACATAAATTTGAATCCAAATTTACAATAGTTTGCAGTTGTAATCCTTGACTAATTTTGATTTATGAAAATAGCTATAACCACTAAGTTCTGAGAATTAATCAGGATTTGATAGATTTATTTCTTTTGTTTCAATTACAAAGTACATCCATTGGAGAGGGACTGGGACTAGGCAAGAATAGGAAATAATGACAAAGGAATAAACATTTTCAGAATCCCTGTTTAGAATGACACATAACCAGGTAAAGTAAAAGTTTTGAAAGAAAAAATGAGAGTCTTCTAGTAAGTCTACATCTTGTAACTTAAATGATCATATGTCACATATAAAGAAACAACTAGAAGTCAAGTTTTCAAGAAAAAGATTAGATTTAGAAAAATATGTCCTAAACATGACACATACTGTAAGTGAGACCCATGCCTTAATTCAGGTGATAAGATCTTCCTTAGTAGCAGTTTACGTGATATCAGATGACTTTCATGAATATTGGTGTGAGTTCATTCTGGCCCCTCTTACTGCTTTGTGTTCATTTATATGCTACCAATACAAAATATCATATCCCAGAGCAAGACATACCAGTTCAAGTTGATCATGGTTGCTCTGCCAGGTCCTGGACCAAACCTCAGACTGGTATCATTAAACAAAGAGTGACACTTGTTCTGGTACAAAATCAATTTTCTGGTAATCTGAGCCATTAAGCACATGTTTAGTCTAGTTTAGGTATAAACCAAGATGGCATCACGTTACTCGCATTAGACAATATTGTGATAAAACATGGTCTGAAAAAATGTATTTACATTGGTACAGGTAGAAGTTTTCAGATGAAATCACCTTGGCACTTATTCTATTCAAAATCTCTCTATCAAACAGGCTGAACTAGATATGGGTTAAAATTAAAACCCTGCCCTACAAAATGATATCCCATCTCATTGACTTTTAAGTGTTTCTAATCCTGTTATATCTATTTATTTTATTTCTATGTACTGAAATTGTTTGGCCATCAAAACAAAAATAATCTAATGTAGGACCAGGTAAAGTGTGCATTCAAGCCTACTGGTCCATCAGTAGGCCATAGCCAGAATAGGCTTAATCAGGCCATTGTTTATCTCAGTTTTGCACAGCATTGAGTAAATAGGAGTATTTTTTTATTTTTTTATTTTTAACAGCTTTATTGACCATTACACATGTTACATACAACAAGATAAGTAACCGAGAAGAAATGAAATATATATGCAAAGTGATGTGAAGTGATAAGGTCAAAAGGGCAGGTGCAAATGGGACACGAGGACCCATGCGAGGCACCGCCCATGATATTTAAAAAATAAATAAATAAATAATAACGATACAAATAATAATTAAAACATAGTTAAATTTAAAAGACACTCGCCCTCTACTCCCCTTCAGTTATGGATGAGATGCTAGTCCATCACAGGAGTTTGCCCTATGTAGCATTTAGTGCATTAGTACCCATGTATACTCGAGCTCTTCAATAAAAAGAGATATTGTGGTAGTTAAGTAAACACAATTATCCTGGCCCCTGCTAGGGAAATCCCATGTAAAAAAGTTGGAGTTGCTAGTTGCACCTTTAAGCTAGGCACACACTAAGGGATTAATCGCAGGGACTTGTCCCTTAGTGTGTACACACTAGAAAACTGACCGATTTGTAGGACTATTGGTTCCTGCCACTATTCCCAGAAATCAGACCAGCTTAATTCGTGGGACTAGTCGCAGAGATAAAAAATGTGATCCCTGCGACTAGAATTTCAATGCAAAATACGAGTACGCACTAGGGAACTGGTCCCCGAAGCAAGTCCCTGCGACTAGCCCCCTAGTGTGTGCCGACCTTTAGGTGCTTAAAAAGCGGTTTTCATACCTCTTAGGGTGTTCAGCGTCAAAACGTCCTCAAGGGGTACACAGTTGTACAGCATGAGCTTTTGTGGTACCATTTAGAGCATTTAGTCTTTATTGCTATTAAGAATCATGAAAGCATCAGTTAATGTGTTGTTTTAGAATTGGCGCCTTTTAGAGGTGAAAAAAAAACACGCCCACAAAACAGCATCTTGGTACCTCTAAGTACCCCCATCCTTTTCATATGAGAATTCACCCCAGGCCCCTGAACTCCTGCATCATAGTAGGTTTGTTATTTTCGTATGTTGTATGGGTAAAATTTTCAAAGTCAATAATTTCAGCACAACTGAAGATACAGCTCAGTCTTAAATAGAATATTTGTTTTGCCAATGTCAATAGGTAAGACATAGTAAAAAGACAGTATCATGGCTAACAGTAAAGGTGAAAACTGTCCTCAAAGAAGGGTTGACGTGCTATCTGGTGTACCATACAAGGATCTATCAGACCTGATGGCCCAATACCAGGCAGACAGAATATACAACGAGTCACAAGTAGCAACAGATAAACTGCAACAGTTCAATACTTTTGTCACAGACGAAATTCTACCACGTATCGGTGAAGTAGATGCCAGGTTTGATTTTGAAGAGGTTATCCCAACTGGAAGCTTCAGAGAACATTCTGTCATTAGCCAGAAGACAAATTTCCAGAATTATATTGAACACGAGTTTGATTTCATGCTTGTGCTTCGTGACTTGGGGGCACATTCTGAGGGTGTGTCTTTAGTTGATTGTGTAATTTCAGGCGAAGAGCAACAAGATGCTTTTAAGCATATTTTTCTCAGTGGCGATAGCCTTAAAGGATGGCAGGATTGTTGCGTCTTGAGAGATGGACACCATATGTTAGATGCCGACAAAGTCATGCAGTCGTTTGAGCAAGTTGTGGTGACAGTCATGAATGAAATGATGGAGAGAGAGGAGGGGCTTGTACCAGGCTGTATTGAAATCAGTAGAAATGGCCCAGCTTTGACACTACAATTTGACATTTCAAAGCTACCTCTTGAAATGCAGTCTCCACACCCTGAAGACTGGCAGGGTGTCATGCTACGTAAGGCAGGGTACAACTGCATCAACAACTGGAGTATCGACCTGGTCGTCTGTGTTACAGCTGCAGATATTTTCAATACTTACGATAGCTGGAATTCCAGAAAACGGAAGTGGCCGTCAAAAGACGTAGAAAAGGAGCTTGTTCGCATGCCCGCCCATTTGGTCGCTAAATCCTTTGACTCAATTCCTCAAAGTTGGCGTCTTTCGACATCAAGAGCTGAACTTATCCTTGCAGATTACATCAGTCAGACTCAACCACTAGTTCGAAAATGCTGGTTAGTGGTAAAAGCTATATTAAAGGCCCATCTCTCTCAACCCAAATTCATCACCTCCTACAACCTGAAAACTATCCTGTTCTACACGATGGACCGTGTACCTCTGGGTTACTGGACTGAAGACAATCTCCCCGAGCTTCTTTTAGCTGTTATAGACGCAATCATTATCGGCCTGGGTACCCGTACATTTCCGCATTATTTTCTTCCAAGTGTGAACCTTCTCTCGCAATCCGCCAGCGAGGATCATGTAGTTGGCCTGTTACAGAAATGTTATCAGGTGCGAACAAAACCAGACAAGTACTTAGCATCAACCCCAAATTTTGAGACTTACTTGACGGATCTTTTGTGACCGCCCCGCGGATATGGTTTCCAGATCTGTTTAACTTCAAGACGTACAAGGTTTGGAACGAGATTAAACCGCGACAATAACGTCACCAAACAAAAGTTTTAATGGGCAGAACAATGGCTGTGCACGTGCGTGAAAATGTTTTTGTTATTTAGGAAGCATTGTAGAGGGATAGTCAACAGGAGCAACTAGATCATAGAGTATTTTGCCAAAGGCTAATGGGCTTAAAAACGTTTCTGTTCTAAACACGTATTGAGGTCAACACGATAAAATGTTCACTCATGCGAAAACCTTCAATCGAGTATTCATATTATCGTTGACCGCGACCACATCACGTCACGATTAATTTATGACAATAATGTATTTTGTACCATGCTGTTTTCAATTGATGTTCACTGAGACGCTCCTCCGTTAAACTGCCAAACTGCTTGTTAGATGTTTAAATGCTCCTTGAAAATCAGTTTACGTTAACTCGCCGTTCGAACTACTTGCGTTTTTATTGCCGTTGTGACATTCTCAAAACTCATCCGCAGTCACGCTGTTATAATCCACGCTGATACGATGATGCTAAAGAATGCATCCAATCAGGGTGAGCAAACAGCGTGACACATCCTTAGCACACAATTCCCGGCCGCAGATGCTGGTCGCTTCGAGCATTTCTCGAAAATTATTTGGTGTGTAGCACTTGGATTTTACATGGATCCTCGATTGAATGCTACGAGAAGAAGCATCAACCTTTCAGTTTATCTGGTGTTCGATCTGGAAGCCGGGCGATTCAAATTTATCGGTGAAAATCTGCTTGGCCTGGAGCGGTCAAAAATGATATTTCCACCCTTGACTCCTTCTCATAACGTGAAGTAACAGCCAATGCAAAATCCACAAAATCGCTCAAATTTGCCATTTTGAGCCCCAAAAGTTTTGTAACGAGTAAACAGTTTAAGTGGAAAGCATAACAATTTTAAATTCTACGAAAAACGCAACTAGGAGAATATTTTTTTCCTTCAACCCTTTCAAAGCGGGTGTGCTAAGATTTGTAAACAGTAAGGGGTTTCCAAAGTGTTTCCACGTTTCCACAAGGGTTTCAAAGCGTTTCCAAGTTCCAGGAATTGATTCAAATATTCTGAGAAACAAATCGGCTTTAATCATGGAAATTTGTACAACCTTCACTTGCTTTCAAACTCTTCGCCAGCGAAAACGTGCCCTCTACACGAAACAGGATTCTTATGAATCGAAGAGCCTCGATTTCGATTACTTGAAATCGAGGCAAATGAGGTGATATATACATCTCAAATGAGCCTGACTTCTGGCGCAGGCAATCCAGACTGGTCAGGAACGCGACCGAAATTAGTCTGCTGCGAAGCCTGGTGGCTTCGCAGCAATAACTATCTTCAAGGGAAACAGTAAGTTTTGTTTCCTTGAGGCCCTCGATGTTCCCCGAGGGGAACATGGAGGTGAGCTGCTCGTTCGATGAGCTGAAAAACATGCATGTTACATGGAGAAAAGGGACGTAGCGTACATTTTTCCTGGACCCCAAAGAGGAGGTTAATCGACCGCTGAAGAGGCCAGCTGCTGGCGGGTTTGAATATGCAGGGAACAATTTCATATATAAAAAATACGGAAAACGCATCCCCTTTTGTAGAGTTGTTTAGTCTGTTTTAAATGTCTGATACTCTCTTTAAGCGACTAGTCAACCGAAGCTGAAAAGTCTCCCTTGGAGGGAAAGGAGGGGGCATCGCCTAAGCTCCTGAGCCATGAGCTCAGGTAAAAAGCGCTCGACAATCAACATATTAAGGGTATCCCCTCCCCCCCAGATTTCCCCCCCCCCCCCCCCCCATCTCTTCTTGTGACGGTCGTTGCAAATATTTTAAACGAACCAATTTTTGGAATGTTTTATTTTCAATCTCATTCCATACTTCGTGTTTTCAGTTTTAATTTTTCGCGTTAAACGTCGATAACGAAACTATTTTCCACACAATCCCGCAAAAATCAATTTTTCTTTCTATTCAGTTTTCGCGTGACGCGAGTGGATCTTTTATCATCGTTATCATAATTACGTCATAACCACACGCCGAGGAATTGATAAGCATGTAGGTCATAAGCATTTTCCGTCTTTTGCTGTTGATTTTTTTGAATGTGTTCACCGCTCATGGTTACGAACCATTAAACTGTTATCATGCGCACTGTAAAATACGTAGCACCCGAAAAAAAATCACTGAGATATGAAGAGAAAAAAGCTCCTACGAAGATTACTTCGTGCTGCTCACAAACATGACAAAAATTCGTCATAAATAGCTTTTCTTCTTTTTTTTTAACTTACGAGACTTCGTATTCGAATGAGAAATTGTTAAAAATCATGTTATCAGACTCGGGTGTATCTGTGGTAATTTTACGTAATTATATTTCTGACATCTCACATAAAGTGAATGGGTTTTCACTCCCCTAAAATTCAAGGCTTTTGGTTTCACTTTCAAAGATCAACTTTCACAATATAGTTATCAGCGGAGTAATTTAATTTTCGTGTAATTTAGTTTCATCATCGTTTTGAGTTATTGTACTCTGATTGTATTCTAATTTACACGAGAGTATTTTTTTCTGTGGCCTAGCCCGCTACGTGAGATTGCGCTAGATCAGTGTTGCAGATAGTGTGATCTCTTAGTTCAGAACAAGAGAAATTTTTCAGACTGAGAAGATGGTGAAAAACACGTTCCGAGTAAAATGCAGCGGCTTAAAAGTGGAACGTAATGAGCAGAAATAAGAATAAGATTACGTACTTTACATTAGCAAAAGAGCTTATTTTAAACTAGAAGACATATTCCTAAATCCCTAACCTTGAATTGCACCTGATATTTCCCGGTTAGCGATGCATTGTAATAAAATCTTCCAAGTTGTTGTGCCGTTCGCGATTTTTGCTGGTTGTTAGAATGGCTATTTTGTAACATTCTTATTGTAATTTCCCCTCTAAGATTAATCCAAACGAGAAAAACATTTTGAAGATCAAAATAAGGGTAATTAAGATTCAGAGTCAATTTGCAACTGATGAACTGAGAAGAGAATGTATTCAAACAATATAGGCTAGTGATAGTTTCCAAAATGATGAAAATATTCGCTAAAATTTCACAGCATTCTAAATTTCACTACGACTTGTTGTTTTTACTTGATCTGATCAGAAAGTACGAAAACCCAAGCATGGCAGACTTCCTGAGGAGAAAAAAGATAAACTTATATGTGAAATAAAAGGCTCAGAATCAAAGCTATTTTGAGAACTAAAAACAGACATGCTTTTAAGATTGCTTGGAAACTTGACGGCATGCTAATAAATTTTAAATGTATTATCAGTGCAAATAGATCAGGTTCACCATTTTTGAACTTTTTGCTTTCAGGGGAATTTTCAGTGACAAGATGTTATCACCGAAGGTACATTACTCAATAGTCTTTCTATTAAATGAAGATAAATTCTGGCATAAAATATTTAAAATGCAGGCCGGCTAGTCAAAGGAATAATAAACCCTTGAAGTGACAAGGAAACCCACAGAAATTCTACATCCACGCAACAGGAGAGTAAGGCTGGTATGTTAAAGCTTTCATGGTTTCCTTTTGATTTGGAACACCTCCAGGGACGTTAGTGATAAGCTATATCACCTCATTTGATGGTACAAAGAGCCAGTTAGAAACGTAGAATGGAGCGCATTTGATAACACCGAGCTGAGATCGCTTCGCATGTACTGTGATTAAAATTAAAGAGATCCCGGTCTCCCTATGGCAAACTTAATGTCAAGGGGTAGGAAACCAATGCGGCACGTATGAGAGAGTGATTTATCGTAAAAGCTCATTTCTCTCAGGAATAGATAGGGATTTTTTTAATTAGTGACCCAATCTTGATTAAAATGAAATTCATTTCGTCCGGGTTACATGGGAAGTGTATCGATCTTAAGACGCCATATTGTTCAAGAGTTTTGTATATCGACACAAGTTCGTTTTAACAACCCTTGAATGCTACAATCCTTTAATTACGTATGGCAATTCTTCTTACTTTTCAAGGGTTATTAAGCTTGTTTTCACTGCACTGATTTTGCGGAAGAAAATCCACAATGCGCGTCGAGAAAGTGTCAAATAAAACACCTGGCGATCTCAAACGAATATGAAACAATTAGCGTTTATTAGCTCGCCATTATCTCATTGGCTGATTGATAATTTCTAAACTCCTTCTAACCAAATCTTCTGTTCAGCTACAGTTCAGCGACCAAAACAGGTAGATTCCTCTTGTGGGGAAGACTCGTTGCATTGTGCTTTATTCTCTCATGCAAATCAGTATGATTCAAGGGGTATGGAGCGCCCGCAGCGGCGAACTAAAGTTTGTTCGCTTGTAATTACTCACTTCAAATCCACAACTGTTCTCTTTCTTTAAGGCGTCACCCAGCTCGCTTTTGCAAAGGCGCGATGGGTTTGCCGCGCGAACTAAGCATTTTACTGGTTTTCGCCAGTCTCACCTCGACAACCGTATGTGGAAATCAAGTTCGTCTCACCGGCAAAGAATTTATTACCTACGAGCCAAGAAAAGCCTGGAATCCTCGACAGACGGAGATTACGTTCCGATTTCGAACTATTCACACAACTGGTCTTCTAGTGTACAGCACGCGCTCGGGGACGGAACTCGACGATTTTCTGCAGTTCGACATCCACCACGGTCAAGTGCGGTAAGGTTGTTGTTATTTTTAACCAGCTGAAGTGAATGGGAGTGTTTTGTGAAATTGTAAACAGTTAGACATCACTCGGTTCTTCCTGTAAGAAATGCAAACAAAGTGAAACGGGCAAGGACCTCATTTTACGTCAATTTACAACTTGGTAAACTGTGACATGATGTGACAATAGCCTTGACTGTTTCGCACGGATGCTAAACTGTTGTAGTTTCGATTTTGCATCCATACAACTTTCCAAAGTTTTTTGGAAAGCAATAGGAATAAGTTACTCGTACGTTACTCGTACGTTTAGTTCAAATCGAGCTGATTCACTCAATGTGTAGAAACTCAAATTTTTCATGCTGGGAAAGTTAATTTCAAAAAGGCTATGTGCAACACTGTAAAAAAAACTATAAATAATTTTCTTCGTCGCACACAATTTCCCGTTCCTAAAATAAGCGAACAAAACAAAGAGATATTTATTTTGATTGTTAAAAATAGACTGTCAAAATAATTTAGTTTTAAACAAAGATTTCACCTTTAGAATATGCATCGATGTGGAAAAATGGTAAAGCGGCTGAATAGTATGATTCATCAGTAAAGAAGGTATTAGAAATCTTGCATGTTTTGAATTTCTAAATCATGTTATCTTGGTCATCGATGCAAAATTCGTGGGTTTAGCGATCAAGATATGTTTACAATGATTTTTCTTTTTCGGTCAAGTGCTGTCTAGTATAATTATAAATATTTTGCCCCGGCAACCAACTGTGAAGAAGCAGTACAACAAAATTAGCGGGAGCTCTATCGAAATTAAAATAGTGTTCCTCCAACTGTCTTCGTAGAAGACGTGAAATCCTGGACAAAAATCACACACTGCCCGTCGCAAATCGGGTAAATCCGGCTATATGGAAGAAGTTTGAAAGACGACATTTGACAGCGAAAGGCAATCGTATTTTTTTGCCTTTAGAGAAATTGAGTTTTTAAGCTTGTTTCTTATAAAAAATAAACTAATTGTATCATAATGGTATCAGCGTTCTTATAAAACTTAAACGTTCTTCAATTTAAATTTAAATTCACAGGTGATCATGTCGCCAGTTCAAGTTCATTCATGGTGTCATTCATTCCTCAACCAAGTATTACGAAAAATGCGTTTCAAGGCAGAATCACTTTAGGATGAATTTAATTTCATAAAAATCAGAACTTCAGGACACTCTGTAAACTGTAATGTTCAGTGGATTATTTTCTTATTAAATGCCCCTCTATTGAGCGAAATCACTATCTGCGAGGCAATATTTATCCTGGCTTTTTCTAGTTCATCGATCGAAAAACTAACGAAGAGGTGAGCGAAAGGATTACTCATTGTCTTCGCTTCTAGCCAAACGTTTCTTGTGCTGGACAACGCAAAAGGAAAATGATCTTGTAACGATGGTCCAGTTGCTGCATTGATTTAATATCTTTGCGTTAGTTAATTCTTAATGAGAAATCGCAGATTATCTTTTAACTCCTTTTGAAATCGCTTAAAAATCATTCATCCGTGTACTTTTGGCTAATTTCACAATAATTCAACTAATTCTGTTTTTGCCCTGTAGTTATCAAGCGTATCTAGGAGGTGATCAACTACGTGGAACGCTGGAGATTAAAAACCCGAAAAAAGACTTAAACGACGGCCGCTGGCACAACGTGACTTTGACACAGGAAGGTCGATTAGCAATACTGGAGGTAGATTCTGTTATTTCTTCAAGTATCATTCTTGAAGCCTATCAGGATCTTAATGTAGACATCGTATATATTGGTGGAATGAAGTCTGCTACCTACGAGCATTACCGCGTGAGCGGGACACGGAATTTTCGAGGATGTATAAGTGACTTGATATTCCGTGATAAAAATCTAATCTCAGGGGCAAAAGGTCAACTTCCTGGCTACAATGCCGAAGGAAAAGTGTCGTTCAAATGCGAGGAGCTCGACTACAGAGTTGTCACAATGTCCGAAACCAGACGTTGGATTTCAAGTGACTGTTAAAAAGTTGCCAGCAGATAACGATACGTTTTATGCCAGTTTTCGATTCCGTTCACACGTCGAGGAGGGTCTCCTGTTATCGCGGAGCGCAATCAAAGTCAAGCTTCACCTCCGCCTCTCGGCTGGCAGTTTACTTTATGATGTCACAGCTCCTAACGGATCAAAGACCGTGCTGCGCCTGGGTTCTAAACTTGATGATGGCGAATGGCATAACGTGAACGCCAGTGTTAGAGGGAGAGAAGTTCGCCTTCAGTTGGACGGACAAACTAGAACGAAACCCTTGAATCACTCCTTGCTGATGCAGGAATTTGCAAATAGATCTCGTTTAAAGGTCTTCCTGGGCGGCTTCGACGATGGCGACAACAGAGACTTTCCTGGCTTTGTGGGCTGCATTTTAAATCTGCAAATTGATAGCCAGAAGATATTCCTGCGGAATCTCAAGAAGAGTAAACACACTAATGAGGATTTAAAGTACTCCTGTCGTTTGGAGAATCGTTGTCAACCCAATCCGTGCAAAAATGGTGGCCACTGCTCGCAGGACTGGAAACGTTTTTTTTGCGACTGTGAACACACTGAGTTCGAAGGCAACACATGCGAGATTTCGAAATACAAGCCGGCTTGTGAATATTATAGGGCTATGGGATTGAAGACAAGCATGCGTTGTTTGATAGACTCTGTAGGAGATGGAGATCCCTTTACGGCGTTCTGTAACGTAACGGACGATCTCAAACAAACGTACACCATTATAAACCACAACAAAATGACCAAGATCCGAGTAAGCGACGCAAATGCAGGCGGAACGCAATATAAACACGAGATAACTTACTCAAACTCGATCAGTATGCAACAAATTATAAAGTTAATAGAAGAAAGTAAAGAATGCCGCCAGCATATCAGATTCCATTGTTTCAGTTCAAAATTACTTAACACGCCTCGCGGACCTTCACACGCTTTCTGGTTGTCACGTGACAACAAAAGACAGGATTACTGGGGTGGAGCTGAACCCGGAAGTAAAAGGTGCGCATGCGGAATGACGGAGCCAACATCTTGTGAAGCCACGGCGAAGTTTTGCAACTGTGATAACAAGGACAGTCAATGGAGAGTAGACGAAGGATATTTGACTGATAAAAGCACCTTACCTGTTACTGGACTGCTATTTAACAAGAAAAGTGCGAAATCTGATTTTACACTCGGACCATTGGAATGCTGGGGAACTATAAAGGAGAAAAGGATTCCCAAGAAGATCGATCCGTCGATCGATATGACTCGATTAAAGAAAGCTTGTCCAAAGGCAGGGCCGATACCACGTTTCTCTACTCGTACTGCCTCGCCCACTACTACTCCTACGCCGTTGACCACAAAGAGCTTGTGTCCAAATGAGGAAGAAGTGGAATGCGCGAACGATTCTTTGTCATCCCCTGGGGTCACCACAATACGCGCCTCCGGAAACGTGGAAGAAACTAGGCAAACGACTCCTCTCGATCAGGAAATCAGCTTGGACGATTCAGCGAGTGAAATATCTACAATAGCGATAGTTATGATCTCTGCCGCGTTGGTTGTCATCATTCTGCTTTCAATGAAATTTGCCCTCCCTCGCGTCATAATGTGCATTCGAACTCACAGCAAGCGCGGAGAGTACATCGTCCCCCCGGCTGGGTCTTCTGGATATCCAGCCAGGCTGCTGCCGCTAGTAACCAAGCGGTCGTCAATCAGGGGGAGGCAGTTAACACAGTGTGGCACCAATGGTAGATACGTAGATGGCAATGTAGCGGGAGGGTTGAAGTCATATTGGGTGTAAATATGGCTTTTATTTATAGAAAATATGGCAACGCAGGTCTACGGTTGGCAAGGTTTAAATGACTGGAAGCGGGCGGCTCTCAGAGACTAGAGCTACTTGATAGAGAATACACGCTATAACAGAAAAGTGCATTTTAACCAAGAGAAGATGAGGAGTGTGAGAGTTTTTCTCCCTTAAAGTACTCCTTCCCGAGAAAATCCCTTTCAATATAATAGTTTGTAAAGCGCTTTAGAATATTTTTATAATTTTAGCGCTTTAGAAATGTAAATTATTATTATTAATTATTATTTCAAGTCCTTTTAAACACTCCCAGATGCGAAAATCCTATGAAGGTCTAGAAATGGCCAATCCTGTGACGCGTATTTTCCTCACGTGTACTGCCCAAGCAGTTTTCGTGCCCATTTTCGCGGCTCCTTGTCACATTTCTATGAAAACATCCACACAAAGATAACTTGAGAGGGAGGGAGGAGGCGGTATACCCGCTGTTTCTAGAAAGGTTGTCTTACAAACGGGGAAAAGCTTACGCGACAATTCCGAAAGTTGTTATGGGTAATGGTGGTTTTTACGGTTGCTTGATTGAACCTCAAGGTGTTTCAGCGTGGTGGAAGGAAACAGCACAAACACGTGTATTCGTTCTTTCTCCTTCCTTGTTGCTAAATCACCTTAAACCTCAATCAAGCAAAGCCTAACGCTTACTACCCATAATACGAATCGGCATTGTCGCGTGCGCTTTTACACTTTTTCGGGACAACCTTTGTCGAAACAGCTGTATATGAGAGATTAACTCCGTTTGTACTCTCTTGATTAGAGCTGCGCATGCGTGAAATTTGTATGTCAGTGTGATGATGATTCTTATCGTCAGATGACGAAAACAATCTTATAAGGTCCATAGACACATACTAGTACCTTTTGGGAATAAAACTGTAGCCTTGGTCAAAACAAATAGAATCGTGTATCATACGACAAAAAAAATTATTGATGTACATTGTTGATTAGATATTCGTGAAAATTATCGATTAATAGAAGCCAATACACTTAAAATTGTACAGAAACGGAGTTTTAACAACTGATTTATCTTGATAGGATAGGATGCTTTTAATGACTTGATCAAAATTGTTGGTATTGATTGCTAATAAACAACAATTTTACATGTATTAAAAGTTTGTTTATATTAAATTATGAAATTTGCATGCATATGAAATGTGCATACATATACATCGTTTGTCATTGCTCTTTAACACCTTACGAACTATTCCTTTAAGAATCAGAAAAAAGACCTTACTGTGATTGATTGAGCTCCTGTCAACGATGAAAGTACGTTTCTGTACAATGTTTTTTTCGGGCGTACCTTTCACAACTACTTGTAAGAAGTGTACAGAACTGCGATTTCATTCATCTCTTTACATTTTGCTCACCCTCGATCTTAAAGGGGCATTGTCACGCTATTTGGCAACTTTATAAAAAGCCAGTAGGTGTCTTCGCATCAACTGAATTCCAAAACTAATGATCTAGTAATGTGACCCTCCATGGGAAAACGTACACTAACGATCATCCGTTAAACGTTAGAAAACTAACGGATTGTTAACGGATTGCTAACGGCTTTGAAGTCATCCTAACGCTTTGTACAAACGTTCTAACGCTCGGCCCTGACCTTCTAACGGTTTGTTTTAACGCTCTAACGGTTTGTTCTAACGCTCTAACGGTTTGTCTCAACGCTCTAACGGTTTGTTCTAACGCTCGAACGGTTTGTTCTAACGCTCTAACGGTTTGTTCTAACGCTCTAACGGTTTGTTCTAACGCTCCAACAGTTTGCGTTATTAAACGTTCTGACGGTTTGTCCTGAAGTTCTAGTGACTGATCACCACTTCTAACGGATCGTAAGTTGTGGATAATGTGAATGAAATCATATATTATGAACTGCGGAAATTGAATTAGAATGAATCGAATCGGTTCGTTTTTAGACTTTTTTGCGGTCTCGTAATATCTCTCACCGTTTAACGTTTACATATTCTGACCATTCATTTTCCATTTCTGTTTGTGTTCTTCGCGACAGCGGCGTTTCTCTGTAACGAAACAAGCGAGAGACGGAGTCGTAAACGAGCAAAAAAACCAACACCAGACCGCCATCGATAAACAATTCATTGTGCAGCCGACAGTCAAGGCGTCTTTTGTTGTTGTCGTGCAGGGATTGACTAACGAACGCATACGGCTAACGCTCAACATAACCAGAGTTCTCTGTAAGCTCCGGTGACCGGTGAAATTCGCGGAAATTCGGCGTCTGGTCATCCTTGGCGCGCCGGCTACTCAAAGTAAATAACTTACGAATAATTTTTATTTGTAACAATGTGAGCCTGAGCATCATAAAAGTAAGCACAAAATAATACTCTATGTCTCATTTTCTTGTCAACAAATGCATAGCGATCAAAAAATACAACTGTTATAGCTGTAAGATAAAGATTTCTGAAATCACTTGGGTCGTGAGAATTGCCGCAAAAACGTGACGTGGGCACCGAGCCGTGACGGCAGCAGCCGCATGCAGCACTGAAATATTTGACAGCCGGGGTTAAAGGTCACTTTTTCCTCTGAAAATGAAGCGATTAAAAATCGCTGCTGAGTGCCTGGAACAAATTGAAAAGAAATAGAGATGAATTGTTTTTTCAACTCAAAATTAATTTTTTTCTTCCAGCACACGGCGTCAAAAATGAAAATTCATCTCTAGTTGATTGACACTTCATGTTCACAACTTCACAAGCTTTATGCAAATTTCTTTGTAATAAACGTGATGAACTGAAGCCAACAGTCATATCAAAGTAAATTATTGATCCGCTTCAAAGTTAAAATAACTAGCATTTTAAACAGAATATTTCGCCTTTTCAATCAATTTTGCACATCTTGTAGAACCAGATAAAGATTTTTGTTTGTCATGACGCCACAAATTCACGCTCGGCGGCACATTCCGAATAAAAACAATCACTCTATGAACAACTATGCTCGTGAATTACTCATCAGTAAATGGCGCATCATAAACACTTTTGTAACGCAATTCAGCGTTTAAGATAGAGTATTTGGTCTCCGAGTATTTTGCCGTTTCAATCGACTTTGTGCGTCTTGTAGAACCCGAAAGAGACATCACATTGCCTGTCGTGACGCCACAAATTCACGCTCGCGATCGGCGGCACATTCCGAATAAACTTCACTCTTTGAACTATGCTCGTGAATTACCCATCAATAAATGGTGCATCAGGAACACTTCTGTGAAGAAATTCAGCGTTAAAGACAGTCTTTCGAGTTTCGTTTATTAGAAACTGCCTGCCAATCGAATGTCGTCCCTCAGTTTTCTGACGAGAAAAGATCATCAGACTAACGGATTCATGAAAATGGATATGGCTAACGCTCTAACGGGCAAGCATTGGGTGCTAACGGATTGACAAACGCTACTAACGGATATGACTAACGCTCTAACGGGCAAGGGTCACCTGCTAACGGATTGACTAACGCTACTAACGGATATGACTAACGCTCTAACGGGCAAGGGTCACCTGCTAACGGATTGACTAACGCTACTAACGGTTTTATCAAATGATTCTAACGGATGACTAACGGATAGCTAACGTTTTAGCCCGTTTAACGGAAGATCGTTAGTGTACGTTTTCCCGTGGAGGGTCACAGTTTTGTTATTAAAGGCTATTTGAAGGTACTGAAACTGTTTCCTGTCGCCTGTCGCTACGGATGGCATGGATGGAAATGGATTGAAACTTGAAAAAATTGGCCAATTTTTTCGAGTGTTGATGCTACCTGTGTCCCAAAAATCCTCAAGAAATTTATTATGGTTAGCCCTCTCTGAAAAAATTCATTTAATATCTTCGTCGTAGCTTTACAGAAGCATTTTGTTTATGATTAAAGCCTCAAAGTAATGATTTTAGCACAGAATTGACCTAAAACAGCAAAATCCTTGTGACACTGCTCCTTTAATGGTGACTCACAGAGTTCGGATATCGTTTCAACCGAAATTGACCTCATAGGATTCGTTGCTGAACTGATGCCGGAATTTTCAGCTGCGAATGGAACAGCATTTTCCGGAATCTTTGGAAAAGAAGTCAACCTCGCGAGGTATACCAAAAGTTTGGGAATTCTCTAACCTGGAATTTTCGTTCCATTGACCATGATTTACTGCCGGTATTGCCCAAATTTTCGGTTAAATTGTTCACATTTCAGAAATTCAGCAATTTTCGGATTTTCCAGAAACCTTTCCAATGATCTTTTCGTTCCATTAGTTTTTCTTTCGATAGTTCCGGAACTTTTAATGCAGTGGAAAGCGCCCGAAGAATACCTAGATTTTCGCAAATTTCTTACTGGGAATTTCAATTCCATTTGATTTTCCTCTTGGAATTTCCAGAATGTTTGATTAAATTGTTCGCCTTTCGAAAATTTTTTTTTTTTTTTAGAATTTCCCAAATTTTTCTTAGAAAATTTCCATACCATTTATCTTCTTTTTGAAACTTCCGAATTTTTTGGTTGAATAGCACCCCTTGCCTACTGTTATAGAGATCTAAACAGTCTCGATAAGTCTATTTTTGGTTTTCACGTGACGTCAGAAAAAAAAACAAAATTAAAATTTTTAGGTTTTACCTTTATCAGGTAAAAGTCATTTTTAAACATATATCTGTTGGCCTGTCTTCAGCTCGGTAGACTGCTTTGTTTTGAAAATAGAACACGGTTTTTTCGCAATGCGTGACATCGGCATTGTTTCTTGGTAACATGTTACATGCACGAAAATATCTATTCGCCTTATGTTTTCGAGTTCTGAGTAACCAATATGTTGAGAGAAGTGCCTAGGCGAATGTTTTCAAGTTTAACAGAGAGAATAAACGTTTTGAGAGAGCCAAAGTAAAAACTCCAGATGTTTCCACTGGTTTCCGGCCGCCATGTTGGAGTCCCTCAGACGGGCTCCAACATGGCATCTCCATACTAAGCACCATAATTTTTAGTGATACCCTTTGCCGAATAACTCGAGTTCGGAATATCGCACATCACCGAAACTTTGGCACGTTGTTTATCTATTACTCTTCTACGTTCTGTCAATTTCTTGACTCAATTTATTGAATGGTAAGCGATTTTATTTTTTACTTGCGTGATAATTAAGCTTACTTGCGTGACGTGAAAACCACGAATATTTTGAATATAGCAAACGTAGATTGGCTCACAAAGCACAGATTTGGGGGCGGGGGTCCTTGGGGTGTTTGCCTTAAGCTTTTTTTAAAGCTTTTTTAAAGCTTTTTTCAAGCAAACAACCTACAACGGATGGCGAAGTGACATGACAATCTGGTAAGTACCCTCACTTTGACACAGTGTAATCACCCTTTTAAAAATCCTGGCTACGCCCCAGTGGAGCGCATAAGCACAAGCATAAGCGTAAGTCAACATACGCAGATGCAGTGAGATGTTGATAATTAGCGCCTTTTGTGGCGAATTTCTCCAACAAATTGCAGTGCATGTTATTATCAACATCTCACTGCGTCTGCGTATCTCGGCTTATGCTTCTGCTTATCCGAGAGTGGAAACCAGGTGCTTGGAGGTTGTCTGACGGAAAAAGTACGGAAGAGACAAAGCACCGGTACCCTCAGTTACTGGCTTATTTTACTTGTATCATGTCAAACCAGAAAGCCCGCAGACTACCTGTAGATCGGTACCGACTTTCGATCCATGTGAAGTCTATAAATATTTCACGCACGTTGTAAAATGAACGAATGAGCAGAGGACATACTGAAGATTCAGTTCATCTCTTTCCCAAACCAAGCTAAACACGTCACATAAGCTTGGCTTACGGCTGTCCCCCTACAGAGAGGTGGTACAATTAAAAAACAGAAATCGAAAGTGAGATTTATAAGAGAAGCGAGTTATCATTACTCTTCCATCAAAGTTAAAGAACTGCCACGGAGACTGGCAAAGGAAAATTCATAGTCTGCTGGCAGTCGGCTTTTTCACTAGGACGAGCGTTTTAACAGTCATCGCGAATGCAAAAGGGAGGTATGGCGTTCGCCGTGTAGAGAAGAAGGCGAAAATTAAGTTAATCCCCAATAAAGATTTATTTTAACTCCAAAACAATAGTTAAAATAACCCCTACAAAAGTCCTCCAAAAGCGAGTTAAAGTAATTCCTTAGCCAGAGTTAAACTTACCCCTAAAAGATAACTCCAAAGCGAGGTATATTAACTCCCTATAAAGAATTGAAATAACTCCTTCCTGAAATGTAACTCCCAGTAGGAGTTAGATTTAACCCGTCATTTAGAGTTAAAATAACTCCACAAAGAATAACTCCACTAAGCAGAGTTAATTTAACTCCACGACTAGTAAATAACTCCAATTTTGAGTTATAATAACTCCCTATTAGAGTTATTCTAACTCCTCTAAAATAACTCCACCTTGGGGAGTAAATTTAACTCTACTCAAGGTGTTAATTTATCTCCTTGAAATTTACTGTGCAATAAACTTTCTTTAACCGTTTTATTACGTGACCAACAACAGTAATGCAATAATTGATTTAACGACTGAATCCTGTTCTAAAACGTGTTCTATACTAGGCATGTGAAAGGGTAAATAACTATTAGTTTGTACACGGAGTAAACACCTTAAACTCCCATCCGGGGAAGGTGGCCTCAGCAACTTAATACTTTACAGTAGATTTTGAAAAGCAGAAGTAGTTTTATTTACTGGTGCTGGCATGAACCTCGAAAAATGTTTCTGTTTTCTCATCACTTAAACTAATATAAAATTTTAACCTAATTGGGGTATAAGGCGGTGGTACACATGATAGGAGTGAAATTTGAAGTAATATTAAAAGGGATCTGTAGGATTAAAATGGGTTGGAAACATTACCAGGATTGACGCCCCCGAAAGAGAGCCCCAGGTTGCTTGGGAACTGTTTGGTGCCCATCTACTAGTTCTTCACTTCAAATTTCAATTTTCCAAATCCATCAAATCTTCAACATTTCATGTTTTCTTCAATTTAACCTATCCTTTGAGAAAAAAATATCTCTTTCCCAAAATGCCCAAGAATCACCCATAAATTTACACAAAACCGCCAAACAGTGGTTAATGTTAGGCGACGTCAAAACAGCCCTCAAGTGTACCCCCGCCTTAACAGGCCTTAGAGCCGTTTTCAATTGAGTGTCGAAAGACCAAGACCAAAGTAGTCACTCTGGCCCATCATAAAGCAGGACACAGGCAATTCAGTGGGCCAATCATAACTTGCGCCAAATATTTACAGCCGACCCAAAGTGCGGGAAAAAGTATGTGAACGAGTAGCAATTAGATTTGATTTTGCTTCTGATTGGATGAGAAAGTGGCGTGCGATTTTTAAACTTAAGCAAAGCGCACGGTCCGTATTACATGAGCTTGACTAGAATGCCCCTTTTAGTGGGTCTCATAACTACTTCCATCACTCAAACAGTTTAATTTTTATTTTTTTTTCTTTTACTTAAATTTTGAAATGGTTAGGATTAATTTACAGGAAAAATGGGCTAGCAGCTCTTTGTGTCGTTCAATCCGGTTAGTAACCATGCTCATCTTTAACGAATCAGAGAGGGAACGTCTCCAAGCAAAACATTGGTTAAGTCATCACCGCCAGTGTGACGTCACCTTTCGCTTCGATGAATTCAAAATGGCGTCTTAACCCACCAGACTACCCCTTAAAAGGTCGCTCAAATTCTCAGTATCGCTTGGATGATTGCAAGCCGAATCGGACTCCATGCCAATTACCGTGCCATTGCCATTATCCAGTTTCAACGTTTCTTCTTTCAATGAAGAAAAATTAAAAATGAAAGAACATCAGCTTCTTTCTGTTAGTTTGTGATCTCGCCGATTTCGCCGAAAAATGCGAGATAAAGAAAGCGCCTTGTTTATGATAAAGCCTGTTCTTTAACCATTAAATCCCTGGGGGATCATTACTTTTCTCGATTCAGTCTAAACTGTCAGTTTTGCCAGCAAAATAAACACTTACTAGCTAAGCTTTCTCATAGTATTTTGATCGACACGGCAGGTTTAAGGACGTTCGCGTGAAAATTTACCAGTCGATAGAATTTTTTTAAAGATTTTTACTGCAGGCAGATAATGAGTAACTTGTGCCAGAAATGCCAAAAAAATTGGGGATCACCGTCTTCGTTTCAGAGATAGATAAAGTGTGTGATAAACTATACTGATTTCGAAAAATTGTCCCATATAATTGAACACGGTCTACAGGGGTGTGTTGTTAAAAATATCGAAGGTGAGTCAACGGAGGCAAACGATCTTAGTCACATTTTGTAGGAGCTGGTCTGTTGCGTAAATAATTCCAAATGTTACTGACGTTTTCACAATATTTAATCCTTTAAGAGGCATTTGAAACCGCCGCACAGGTGCACGAAGAGCTAATAAGAACGGAATTCGATGGTGCATTTTGCCAAAAATTCAAACTTCTAGTCGATAGATGTTCTTCATTGTGTCCCTAAACGTAGAAAATCAGTAGAGAAAATGATCCATCGAAAGAGAAAGTGGGGTCACCGTACGTCCAAGATCGTTAAATCCAGGCAAAGCTCTAGCAATGGCCATCTGCCCTATTATTTGTTTATTTTATGACTTAGCGCGCACGCTCTTGCATGACGTGGCATGTGAATTTGCGTGCGCAGTAAAGATGCGCAGAAACAATTAGCGCGAACGTCCTTAAAACGTCATGGTCTCATGACGTTATTCCCATTTAAATTGAGTTATATGAATAAAAATTGGGCATAACATAGAGAACAAATCACCTCCAGAACTAATGCATTTTCATTTGCTAAAACTCCTTAATTAACAACTTCTAACAGTTGGGAAGCCGATCGACCAGAAGATAAGCACTTAAGTCTGGTAACTGGGTGTTTCACACATTGGCACGCAACGCGTGCGAATGGAAATGCTCATTCTGACGCCCATTGCAATCGGCGCCCAATACAATCTGTGCACCATTCGATCGGCTCCCATTTACCAACAGTTCCATAACACACACAGACTTCGTAGACATAAGAATACACTCCTTTCTTCATGAACATTGACATCAGTTTAAACATTTTCTTCTGGGACAATTACAATCCATCTTGAGAAACAAACATATCATTGTCCTGTGAAAGAAGGATAAACAAAAGAAACAGAATGTCGGTAGAGGATGACAACGAAAGAAAACGATAAAGCTAACAATACGAGAGTCAACTCACGATGACTCAGAAAATGTGCTACACTAATGTGACAAAAAGAAGCGTTTTACCTAAATATTAATGGATTTAGGTCAAAAGTGGCCTGTTACTTTGAAAGACACTAAAATTTATGAGCTCGTAAATTTATCTCTGAGTAAACTCATTTGGAAAAGTCATCCGTCTGAAGCAGACAGATGGAACGTGTTAGTCGATGTGAACGGGCTGTTTTTGTTACGGTTTATATAATTATGGAACAAGATGCAATCGAAGTGTGAAAAAAACGTGAAGCCTTGGAGTCAAGGCTGGCTCATAGCTGCCGGAGCTTATCTCGGTTTCTGTAGCATGAAGCGGCTAGAAGTATTTCTACTTCCCCTGGACGGGATGCTAGTCCATCGCAGGTCACTCCTCCTGCAATTGTGTTAGGTTTCCCCAACAATTCGCCGGTACCCATTTATACACCTGGGTGGAGAGAGGCACTGTGAGAGTAAAGTGTCTTGCCCAAGAACACAACATAATGTCCCCGGTCAGGGCTCGAGCCCGGAGCGCTCGCTCCGGAGTCGAGCGCACTAACCATGAGGCCACCGCGCCTCCCACGCAATCGAAGTGTACAAACCTGTAAAACGACGTAATGAAAGTCTATCTCTGTGAGCAGGTGAGATGAATCAAATCTTACGCTGTGAAATGCCGCTATCTGACCCACCCGAGATTACGCGCTGTGTTCCCGCCAGAAAACTTCACCGATGCCGAACCAGGTTCGCCATATAATAAATCCCTTAGTGACCAAGCTTGTTTAATAAACATGGCTGGACATTGGCGTCGTTTTTTGTTGCGTGTTTATGGACCACGACTTCTCGGTTCTTAAATACGCAAGAAATAATTTGGATTCAGCCATCTTGAGCTCACGCTTGGTAAGTAACTCATGTAAGTTGAGCGAACAGGTTTGGGTAATAAATAATTTATTATACAGCATGGAAAAGACCATTTTCTTGCGAGATACACCGGCCAATTCTTAGCCGGCTCATCTTTGAGTCACACGGCTTCGCCGCTCGATTTCGTGCTCGCGGCTCCAGTGCGCGCTTGTGTTTCAACGTGAGCCTGCTCGCAGGCTTGGCAATTCTGAGTGGGCATGCGCAGGATAACCTAATCTTGCCCGCTCTTGTAGCCAGTCTGAGTGCTGAGGCCCGTTTATCGAAAGCCCCGGAAACTTTTCGGGCCCGTAAAGCCGTTTTTAATTAAGGTGTATGTAAAACCTAAGAGGTATACACGCCTGGATCTTCTTTTATGAAGGGAATCTCTGTTGATGGCACGAATATGTGAATGAAACAGCTCTGTAATAATAAGGTTTGAGATTTTGCTACGGCTTTCCGGGTGCGAAATCTTTTTGGAACCTTCGAGAAACGGGCCACAAGGCTTGGCTCTTCGTGCCCTCTCGCAAAGCTATAACAATGTTTTAATGCTTGTTTTGTACTTTTTACGTCGTTACCTTTCTTCGTCTTCTTCACGGTCACAGTTTGGAGGTGGATGCTGAAAAGGACACGTATTTCCTGACGTGCGAATCCCGGTGGACAGAGTGGTACACTGTGTGACCGTTGCTCATGTTGTACGCACCAACCTCCATTGCCCCATGATTTAAGTCATCTAGCTGCACCACATCCGGGGAATCCGTGCGGACTGAGTGACGATACACCTCAATATCCGGGATACTCTTTTTCCTCCTGCAGTTCTTGCAGGAGATACAGCACACATAGGTGCGGCCAGAGCGCTTCAAGAAAACGAATATTATGACACACACGAGGAGTATAAAGGCCAACACAGATGATGTTATCAAGATGATAAATCGTGCGTCGTACACCACGCCTCCTTTGACGCGTGTAATGTAAGATACGCTACCGTTAGTTATGACTAATACCTTGGGTGCCGTCTTCGGCTCGATTTGCGTGACGGGAGGTAGCGTGACTGTCTTACCTTCAGTCGTGATGCTTGAGTGCACTGTCACGCCATCATTACCTGTGGTAATGGAAGAATGTACTGTCACACCATCGGTCTTGGTTTCGTGACTAAACACTGACGTCACCAGGGTTGAGTTTTTATTTGTTGCAATAGTGGTCGTCATGACAACATGATGTTTTGGAGAAGATAAGGAATTTCTATTGTTACCTGGAGTTGTTGTGGTAGTGGACGTTTTGCGCGCTGTAAAAGTTTCCTGTGCACCCAGCTGCGTGGCAGTAAGGGGGGCGATTGATGTTGTCTTTATGTCCACTGTGGGAGGTGGGTTGACCAGTCTGCAAGCGGACGAGATAAAATTCGCATTGCTGACTTGTCCAGAGGACTGGCCTGAGGTACCGAAGCATTCTAATGGACCGAGTGTGAAGAATGAATCTTTAGCATCCGAGGAGAACTGCAACATGTTTACTGGTAATGAAGATTTATCCGTTAAATAACCTGGCAAGGAGGGATAATGATGAAATATGAATCAACAATGGCACATCGCACTGTTGTGAATCATAAGCTGTAGGATGAATGATTGTATGAAATAAACCTAAATTGCGGCTATCTTTGGAAGTACGGAAGGCGGAACTAAGACAAAGGAGAAGGTGGGAACGGACGTGAGGGAGTAATTATAATTTTTGTTTTGAGTTCAGCTGCATCAGGGATGCTAGTCTTACCACGGTGCTCCAGGGATTACAAAAAGTAAATAGCACTCATTGCGAACTCGTGACGTAATGGCTCAAGAACCACTACTTAAACACAAAGATGATAACTTCTAGAGAAGCATTTCAACTCACCAGAATCCTCCCTCCACTTGTCATCGCTATCTGCATCACAATTACAGTACTTTGTGGGATCCACACAGGTCTTCTTTACTCCGCATGCGCACTTGTTGCTTCCAGCAGGCGCGCCTCCCCAGTAGTTCTGTGCGACAGCGGTACTCGACATCCACTGTACATGCTCGGGACCAATGGGAGAATTCAGAAGCTTGGAATTATAACAGTCGTACCTGATGAATTGGCGACACTTTGCGCTGCGCTGAATCAGTGCCCGGATACTGGCTAGGTTGCTTCCGTAGGAAATCCGTTGGAAGTAATGACTGCCAAGATCCGTTGCGCCCAAAGTAACCTGGTGCTTTTCTTCTTTGTCGTGATTGATAACTGTCTTGGCGGCATCGGAGGCCGTCATGTTGCACAGCACATCAAAGGTCCCCAGAGGCCCAGTTCCATCAGGGTCCACTTTGCAATACGCGTCCTCAACCATTCCTAGTGCCTTGTATTCCTGGCATGTGGCTCGGTAAAGAGGGATGTTGCAACGGTCTCCATTGTAAAACGTTCCTCCGCAGTCACATTGAAAAGCCTGCCATGTCTGGTGACAGCGACCACCGTTTCGACAGGGGTTTGGGAAACACCTGTTAGTAATTTCGCATCGGTTGATGACCGCTCCGCTTATCCGAGAGCCGCTTAAACTTGTCAGCCTCACCAAATTCCCGTTGAGCTTTATTCGATGCATACAGCCAACAAATCCTGTGTTCTGTGTTCCGTAGCCTATGTAAACACGACTTCGAAAATCGCCGATATCTGCCAACCACGGGTTTTCGTGACGTAGTTCTGGTTTTCTATCCAGCTGCAACCACATGTCCTTACGAGTTACTCCAGCTATGACGTCATGCCACATGCCATCGTTCAAGGCTTCACCGACACTGAGTTTGATTGGCTTATCGGGTTCCACTCGAACTTCAATCTCAAGTTTTCCCGATACTAGAGAAAGATACAGGCGAGCTCGCGCGCTCTGTTTGTAAACCAAAATACCATCGCCGTCATAAGTGCGAAAACTGAGCTCCACAGAGAAATTTTCAGGGGAATGCTTGCTAAGCTTCAAATGAGTATCGGGCTCTGGAAAATTGACTGGTACGTAGCTGGTATCTGGACAGTAAAAACGAACTAAACCGTGAGTGTCATAATTATTTTCGTCCATCTTAGCACCATAAAAGATGTCGATAAAGTCGAAGTACAGACTTTTCAAGCATCCATAAAAGTTCCTTGTAGACGGAAGCCCGCTAGACACGCTCGGATCCAGACCTCCAACGTAGACGAATCCATCAAGGTTAAGTCGGATGAAAGAGCCTGGTGTGGTGGATTGACTTCTGAGTTTATCGACAGTGACCACCAACGTTTGCTGAGTTCGATCCACTTTAACCTGATGCCATTTGTTGTCCGACAAGTTGCTTCCAACGAGCACTGTGTGTTTCCCAGAAATGGTTTTTGAGCTACCAAGGCTGATGGTAAACCTAAACAATTGCAAAAAAGTCTTTCTTTAGAGAAAGAAATTATAACTATGCTGCCACATTGACGCTTCGCAGCGTTAAAAGCAGTAAGTGCCAGCATAAGATTAAAACTTTAGGTTTCAAAACTCCAGAACTCACTGATTCGAATTCAGTGCTAGAGAATTCTGATTAGCCACCTGCGCAAGGTCGGAAGTTAATATGAAGAGACTCGTGTTTTCAGCTCTCGAATACATGTTGAATACAACAAAGGCTCTAAACTCCCCAAAACAGAGGTTTTCCTTTTTTTGTTTTTGTTTTTTTGTTTTTTTCCACGAAGTAGTGAAAATAGAGAGCGCTATTATAAAATATCGCTTACATCCTTTGATAGCAGTTAATTATGGGCACGCAAATTTTAAACTAATTTTCATTTCAAAACTGTGAACACCGCACATCGGTTACGATTACGCGCAGGTGATACTGAAAGACATCAACAATAAATTTTTGGGTTGATTCTCTTGTTAATCTCGTGTCAATCTGAACTACGGACAAATTCTTCATTTTGCATTGAGCCTCAACAAGATATAATAAGAGAGACCGTTAAATATCAGTCCTCAGTAATAATTATATGTAATAAGCGGAATATGTTGTATAAGTGCCGTGGTTGTTTACAAACTGGGTGATATTTGCTATAAGTTTGTAAATTACTGATAATTTTCGTTTTTATGAGGGACTATTGCTGCGAAACCGCTAAAACACAAACCAGACATCCTCAAAATTCCGTAGTAACCCAATGTTTTGTTTGTCCTAACTGTATTTAGACTCGCGTCTCTGAAAAAGATGAAAAGTAGGCGGGTGATCCGGTCGGATTTGCAGGGCTTTAAATTACGAATAAATCCCCGCTCATACAATATATGATGTCGCACCAAATGCTACTAAAACAACTAGAAATATTGAGTAAAATGCGGAGGGCAGGTAAACTTTAAGCAGAGTCTTGTTTTCAGACTTTTTTGTCTAGGATTTGTAAAAATATATATAACATGTATAGATGAGCACGTACGACCGACGAAGCAATTAACCTCATGTACTAGACTAAATAAATGGAGAAAAAAGATAAACATAACAGGCACATACCGCTTATTATACCATCAGGTTAATAAGTTCTGTATTGACCATAGACTAAAATTATTGACCGGTCTTACATTGAGGTTATTGCCGACCAATGTTACCGAGTGGACTACTTATCAAGTTTGCACGACTGCGATTTATTTCCGAGATAATTACGCGCGCAAGCTTATTTCAAGGTTGAAATACGCAATTGCTGCAGATTATTTCAACGCCACCTCTGGAACTTAACTGTGTCGGTGCATAACGGTACGTCAGTGATACCAACTGATGAATTTCTGTCTTCTTGATACCCGTCTTCTTAACAACCTATCGTTACGGTGGTCAGACTTAAGTTATGATCCGTTAAGGTTATAGCATTTTTTTATCAGTATCTTGAGTAAAAATGTATATGTAGTCGTTGAACACTGGATAAAAGGACTTTCTGAGACTGTGCCAGATAAAAATCTAGAAACTAAGTTGCAACAACTTAACTATAAGTCCATAAGACTGAATAATCGCACGATCTTGAAATATATCCCATAGCCGAAACGAATGTTGACTCACTTGAAGCAATATTAAATAAAATACAGTGGCATTCATGAGAATTAAAACAAGTTTCTTTTTTTTGCACAATCGGACGCCGTTTTACATATCTTTGCATGCCAAAAAATTCTCAAACAATCAAAGCTTAGTTTCTTTGAGACTTTGTTGATTGATTTTATTAATAACAGAAACTTCTGTTAATAGTAGTGAACCACGTGTAAGATACTCCGTTGTAATAATCATTCATACGTTTTATTTCCACCCTACACATAATTTAAGGAGAAGAACTAGTTCCAAAAAATAATATCTGTCTCAGAAGGTTTTTATGGCTTTCTGTCCCGTGACAGGTGTAGAAGGAAAACTTTACAAAGAACTTCGCATTGTCTTCCTTGATACATAAACATAAAGAAAAAAAGTGTGATTTTGTAAACTTTTCTCTTGAGGAGGAATTTGACAATAAAGCGGAGACGCTATTTACATTGATAGAAAACTCCACCTTAAAATTCTCCCATTGGTTAAGAAAGAAAGGCTTGAAAACGAGGGCGTTTTTCTCGAGCTAAAATTTCCAAACTGCAACAGAGATGTAGTTTAAAATGTTATTAATTTAAAACTTGGAGGTGGAACTTAGTTTGGAAGAAACCTATTTTTTCTTGAGTAAACGCACCATGCAACCGTGAAGTTCTTACAGCAGCTAAACATAGTCATCGGATCTTGAAAGTAAAACTTTTCCCTCAAGGAAGAAAATTCGAGAAACTTAGAGATGAGAAACCAGACAATTTTCGGGTTTGTTTTGTATTCACCCATGTTTAATTAAATAATAGGTCTATACTCAGCATCGATACCTAACAAAGCCCACTCGACAGCTGTGGATGAAGCTTTTAGAGAAGGAAAGCGAGGTTATTTGCGATTATTTCTTAAGTCGAATTCTTGTCCGGCTCAGTTGTTGTAAGTGTGAAAGTGTCTACTTGGTTTTGACTAATTGTCAGCCGTGCAAAAAGAATCAATTCGCGTGCCTCAGTCATTAAGTGAGTGATACTGCATTATACTCGTGCAGATAACAATGCACTATCCAGAATTCTGTAATACCTGTTAGTGACGCTGAGGTATAGTTCAACTGTCTTTGTTCAATTTCAAAACATTTCACTTCTTTAGTCATCTAATCTTCACCTCTATTCATTTCATTTATTCCGTGATCAGCCAGTATATACCTTTTCTTTGTTTACCTTCGCAAACGCCACAAACTTTTGACAAACTTTGCTTTGAAAGTTGACAACAAGGTAGACTTGAAACAAGAAACTACCTTTAAAATCAGTTTTTACTAACCTATAATGAAAAAAGAAATAATACAGAAGACACATTTTTAAATGTTTACTCCCCGCATGTGTTGAAGTTGCGAAAAGAAAATCGCTTGTTACTTGAGTGAAATATCTCTTAGAGAGTCGAATATTTGGTTTTTGCTTCCCATAAAATAATTGATTCTCCTGGATTTCTAAGAGTAATTTAGAATTATCTCAGCCTTACCTTAGTCGGCCATGGATCAATTCTATCGTAATTAAATCTCCTTGAGATCCGCTGCTGTGAATCATTAAACCCGAAGGACGGAAAGTTTTGAACGAAAACGTGATGTGGTTACTTTTCGCGGCAAAACTGTTGGAACGAAGATCGTACGTAATGTAACCTGTTCCTTCCATGTTCACTTCAACAGCCAAAGCCTGAGAAAACAAAGCGTTGATGAAGAACCAAAAAACGCAAATCAAGAACCCCCGACACGAAGTCATGTTTGATTACGGCGTCAAATTCACGAGCGTGTCGCCCAAGCTCACACTCGCTCGCCTCTACAATATCCTCTTATCACGATTGTATCTTTTCGAAAAAAAAAAACACTTTTTGTTTCTACGAAGTTTCTTTGGCTAATTAGTGGGAGAACAGCGCTAATAAGCGATAAATAGGACTCTGCAACACAAAGAGACACTTGCAATAGCAGACGATTGGATCATTTGATATATTGTGTTAATACAGCGCGGACTGAGCCCAATCACAATTAAGTTTGTGGGTTTTGTGAAACAAACCGCTCAGAGTTCTCAATTCCCTGTATAAAGATGTGGTTGTACGCTCTGTAATGACCTGCGTTGTGTCACTTCCTTTAACCTGCGCCATCTCGCTTGCTTTTTTGTGCGATCAGACAGCTTTCTCGTCTTTAAAAAGATTTAAAAGTCAATTCGCACATTGCAAGGAAAATTCATTTCATGTGTCAAGCGTATAGAAATGTAATTTATTTATATTTTGAAACTTAAGGGTTCCCACCTGCCGTGCAAGTTATGAAATTTTCCTTAATTTTCTTTATATAAAAGAGAAAGCACTTAGTATTTTCGTAGCTTATTTTACGCCGTCGCGACTTAAAATGCGTCGCCAAAAATGCTCCTCTCAAAAATAGTTTCTTTTGACGAAGTCTTCTAGTTCTAGACGGAAAGAAAAAAAAAATGATTATTTGGACTATCTTCCCTTGGAAAATAAATCAATAAAATGTGTTTTTGAAACGGTTTATGCAGATAATTTACCCAGGCTTAATTAAGACAACGGAACACTAATTTTGCCTCAGTATGTGTAGTTCAGGACTTGTCCTGGGTCATTCATTACGAACAGCGAACTAGGAATATTATTTATGAACAGCGCTGATATTTTCTCCGAGGAGAAATTTTCCTCTCAGCTTAGGGACAATTGCAATTACACGTCGAGTGTAGGATTTCTTGAGTTACAAACTGATTTAACTGTTGAGAAGTTCCGCATGATTTTTCATGAATTAGTAATAAATTTTTTTGTAAGCAGGAAGACTTTGTTTTCTGCTCCGTTGATTTTGCCCGGGTGATTTTGGGTTATTTCTGGACAGTGAGAATCAACAACATATTTTTCTGCTGAACAAAATTTTGCGAGGGGATCCAGAGTCACCTTAAGTAATTTTTCGAACTTCTCAGGTGATATCACCATACCACACAAATACTTTAAAAACTGTAGTAAGCAGTAAGCCGAGTCTTGACATCACTTACTTGTTTTGATGTTTTTGGTCGTGCCTTTGCTGACAAACATGGAAAACGTGTTATCAACATATCTATACCAAAGTGTGGGTGAATTCTGCGACTGTTCATTATTCATTTTTCTTCAAAGTCAGACATGAAAATGTCATCTTTGCTCACTCCTTTGTTGTTCACGGGGCTTCATAACCAATCCCCTCGATTAACTATGCTGAAAAAAGAATAGTATAGTATAAGTCATGAAAGTTGCACTGCCACCTGAAATTGCTTTCTTGTTGAGGCGATGCATATTTGGATTTAGTTACTTTCAGCAAGTAACAAATCAAATAATTGGCCCAGAAAAAGACTTGAAATGGGCGGATGGTAAGTTAAGGCGTTAGGTGTTTGGTTTTGCACGGATCAAAATGAAGAAATGAAAATGAACTATAAATACAAGGTTGACAAAGTTGAAGGTATTCTTTACAATTGGCAAAACAAGAGATTAACGCTTCCTGGAAAGATTACAATTATAAAAACTTTAGCTGCATCCCAATTGGTCTATATCATGTCCTCATTACGTACATGTTTTAACTCTTTAAAAGAAATAAATGATTTGCTCTTCAAATTCCTCTGGGAGGAAAAGGGACAAAATCAAACGGTCGGAAATGATTCCTGACTATGGCGATGGTGGCCAAAAAATGTTGGACATCATGGCTTTCAAGAAGTCTTTAAAGATCGCGTGGATAGTGAAGTACATTTCCGATTATTGTAAATCCAAATGGAAAGTTTTGGGGGATTTTTGTCTTTCAAAATGGGGAGGAAAATTAGTTTTTCTTGGAAACTTAGGAAAAAAAGACGCCACCAACTACGATATTAAGGATACTGCCTTCGAGAACTTATCGAATTTTGGGTGGACTTAAATTTGAGAGACTCGTTCCTTTCCAAACACGACTTTTGTAGCAGTTTGATATCGTCAGAATTGCTAATAGGCCTGTTTTCTATAAGCACTGGGCCAAAGCTGGTGCACACAATATCAAAGACCTTGTTAACGATGATTTTACGATCATAACTTATAGAGTGTTTAGAGAGAAATATTGCTCATCTGCCTCTTTCCTTGAATTTTATGGAGTGACCTCGGCCGTAAGGAGCGCTAAGAAGTCTATGAAACTAAAGACGCAAGATGAAAAAGTTCAGAAGTTTTCGGTACAAAAACTGATTGCAGCAACCAAGCCAACTAAATTAGCTTATAAAATTCTTATAAGGAAAAATTCTACTCGTTCGCAAAAGAGTCAAGAAAAATGGGTAAAGGACTGTGGCCTCGAAGCGGTAGAGGATTTGAACTGGAGGTCGATTTATTTACTTTGTACTACTAAGGTTGTGCCGTACAATCAGCATTAAGATAAGGAACTTCTAGTTCAAATTTCTCCACAGACGTATAGCCACGAATACCTTCCTATCTAAAGTAGGAATTTCAGACTGCTATTTCTTATTAATTTGTCTCTTGTTGTCTCTAGTACTCATTATAATTTAAGGAACTCAGACTTCATAATACCAAGATTCAGGACAGTTGCATACGGTAAACACAGCCTGTCGTACCTAGGCCCTGTCCTATGGTCAAAACTTGAGAAATCTATTCGGATGTCTGACTCACTGGAAATTTTTAAAAAACGAATAAAACAAGTTAATTTTAATAGCCTACTGGACATTGAATGTAAAGACTGTTTCTTATGCAGTAATTAACCAATCATTTTAAACATGTAAATACACATACATACATATATATAAATTTCATATCTTGTAGTTTTTAAAGTAATTTTAGCACTAGGTAATTTAGGTGTCCCCAATTAGCGCACGTTGTACGCTAGAGATTTTGACACGTTAATAAAGTTCTTATCTTATCTTATCTTATTTTTTAATCATATAGTAGATATTGGGAAGTGCTATGAAGAATTAGTCGATTTAGCGCTATATAAATGCTTATTATTATTATTATTATTATTATTATTATTGTAAATAGTGTTTTGACGGAATATATTTTTTTTAACGAATTAATTAATTGTATATAGGATTTTAATGCTAGCGTTTGTTACCGATCAATAAATTGTTTATTATTAAAAAAATTATTATTATCATCATCATCATCATCATCATCATCATCATCATCATCATCATCTGTGCAAAACAGACAGGGAGACATTAATCCATCTTTTCTGGGAATGTTCGGTAATAAAAACCTTTTGGGAAAGGGTTCATTGTTTTTTCATCTCAATTCTTTTGATACCAGCCACGCACGTTTTGGATATATATGAATGTTTAGGTTTTAAAGGAGAGAAAGACGATATTTTAGTAAGCTACTGTTTGATCCTCGCAAGGTATTATATTTAATGCTGTAAATTTAAGAACATCTCTCCATCTATCAGGGAATATGCGCAACAGCTGAAATACAACTTAGAGATTGAAAAACAAATATATACCGTCACGGTTTCCCAGAATAAATTTCAGCAGAAGTGGCACAAAATACTTCATACACTATAATTGCTACATAGTTTGCGGGCAGGCTCCAAAGGTAAGCCTCCTCAAAGGCTATACTTTTACTCTCCTTATCCTGATCTTAAGCCTCTGAAAATCAAGCTTGCTAAACGCTGTACCTCTGAGTTTTTTTCCCAAGCTTTTACCTTTATCTACCCCACTCACTTTTCAGCCTTTTTGTCTTTTGTATCTGTTAATATTTTCTACGTAATTTTTCTTTTCTTTCGCAATTGATGTGAGTTTTGTTTGTTGTATACTTTTACATTGTAAGTAGTGTAAATAAATCAATGTAAGTTGTATGTAATAATAATTAAAAAAAGGTAACAAATATTTGCGACGTGGTTTATTTTTTTTCTTCTAATAAGACCCTGTTTTCAACGAGGTAGAGTAACCCCAGTATTAGGGTTACATTAACAAGAGAGTTACCTTAACTTCTTTTTTCCGTGGATGTGTTCACAAGGTTAACCCAGCTGAGCTGAGTACTAGAGTTAACCTAGCCCCAGGGTAACCATACTTGCCTTGTGAACGCTCTGCCAGGGACAACCACCCTACCCGGGACAACTTTATTGGATCAATATCAGTATCTGGGCAACTGCGCACCTACCCCTCCCCTAACCCAACACTAACACAAACTTATTCACTTATCATAACATGTTGGGTTAAGGGAGGAGTAGGTGCGCATTTGCCCAGATACTGATATTGATCCACTTTATTTGGGCTCCAGGAAACAAAATATGATAAAAATACCGGCCAAGAAAACGAGTTAGATTGTATTAATTCCCAATTTGTTTTATATAGTGGAACCCCGCTATAACGAAGTGCCACGGTACCGAAAAAAATGGTCGTTATAGCGGGGTCTTCGTTATAGCGAAGACCCCGTTTTAACGAATTATCTGGTTAACAACAAAAATATTCGTTATAGCGTGGTAACCAAGCTGAACAATGTGATACAGACCACATAAAACAGTCTACAGGCTTGCGCGTGAACAGCTACATTAAAATAAAGCAAAGCTTTGAAGGTCAAAGTTTCCCTATTAAGGTCAGTTTGACCAATAGGAGTCGTGTTTGGCTTATCAACCATTTGTATCATCATGTCGTTTTTACTGAGTGCGAGTGACAGGACAAAATATTCGTTATAGCAGGGTAAATTGTGCGTTGGACCGTCAAAATCAATTCGTTATACCGGGGTTCGTAACAGCGGCGTTTGTTTCCCGTTCAAGCAGGTCGGCGCTGCCCGTTCCAGTAGCATTAAACGCAGAATGTCCTCAGCTGTAAAGTTATCATGCAAGCCAAGTGGCCCGTAAGGGCGCAGCTTATCCTGGTTTCCGTAGCATGACGCGACTAGGAGTATTTCTACTTCCTCCTGGATGGGATGCTAGAACACCGCAAGGTCCCCCAAAGTATTAAATTCACTAGCAGTCATTTATACACCTGGGTGGAGAGGCACTGTGAGAGTAAAGTGTCTTGCCCATAAACACAACACGATGTCCCTGGTCAGGACTCGAACCCGGACCGCTCGCTCCGGAGCCGAGCGCACTAACCATGCATGAGGCCACCACACCTTTACCCTCTCAACTTAATAATAAACAAAATTATCAATCAGCAGGAATTTTATTAAAAATACTTTTTGCTCTTTCCCTACATCAATCACAAAGACTATGTACCAACTATCCTGGAAAATACTTCGTCTTTGTAGAGTACAAAAATAGCTGAAAACGGATTTTACGCGACGATTTGAACTAAATAACTCTAGCTAGATTCAAACGGCCGGCCTGCCAAATATTTCAGAAAATTAAAACTAGAGGAGAAAATATATCTGTTGATACAAAAGCTGTTCTTATTTCGAGTCTTTATATCCAAAATATTTCAAGTTGATGAAGCATCAATTACAAAGGCGAGAATGCATTTGTCGGCCAAAAAATAAGAACAAACTTAAGGGAAAAGCTGTCGGTTAACGATGTTCAAAAATACGAGCGTTCGACTCGTTTGATTGGTGAATTGGTAAAAGGGTGATGAAAAAACGAGTAGATCCTGCACGTAGTAGGAAAATACTATCATTAAAAACATAGTCAACAATCGCATCAGGCGATGTTTTAGAGTCCTGGTACACAACGACAAAACAAACGTGGACATAATTCTTGCCCACTCCCAGGGCAATACAGCAATTTTTGTGGCAAAAATTCTGAAATTTACTTCCAAAACTATATTCCGTTGTATTCTTTTTATCATAACTGTACTTTACATTCTTATTCACCGCCTTTTGGCGCATTACCCGTAAGACTGAAGTTAGGACAGTGGAATACTCGTATTTTGAAATCTTGTTACCAGAGAGCTTTTTTCAAGTTCTAACTATGATTTATCCTGTCTGCGGCCATTGGATATTTTGCGACAAAAAAAGTGTTGCTGAATGACAAAGTTCGGTCAAAGTCGTCTTTATGATTTGCGCGATCTCGGTGAAATGAAAGCATTATCTCTAAATTACAATAAATAAGTCTTAATAATAAATTATTTCAAACATTTATACCACACGAATGTTAAAGTTAAACAACTCCATTTGCTACAAGCTTACATTTCCCCGTAAGTGCAAAGCGCTTTAAAATTCAAAGCGATCGTATTATTTTGGTTGCATTATAACTTATTACTTATTATTTTCGCAAAATATTTCCCTTGTGGAAAATAATCACTAATTCTATTAATTCCTCTTTTTGGTTTTTGCACTACTCAAGTGAGTTTTTAAGATTTCACTAACATTTAATCGGGAAGGCTTAAGGAAAGGAAATCTTCTTGTAATATTACCTTTGTATTCTGGTTCTAACCTTCCTTCACTCTTTCTAGCATACCCGTTTACATTTGGTGAAGTGATCCCTCGCCAAAAAACTCACTGAAATTACACTGGTTGCTAAAAGTTCCTTAAAAAAGTATATTGCCAGGACGACACAGTCAATTCTTTA
>JAHPZR010008452.1:47500-50000 GCA_019787425.1 Platygyra sinensis
CCGAAGCGTCGGGAAATTATATCGCTTATTTTTACTTGTCTATGTATTCATACTAAATCATTGTTAATACTAATTTGGGATTATCACAAATTACACAACGGGCTTACCCTTGGAACAGAATACCGCTGGTCAGCGTATAGCTTTTCGTCAAGAAATTACCCAGAATCCTGGTAGGGTAACCACATCGTACTTGGTAAGCGGACAGTCCAAAGTACATGCATTTGAAGATGTACATGAAGATTGCAGGAATATTCTCGATGAAAGCCCTTTGAATAAAAGACAGCGATACATGTTATGATAAGGGGGTGGCATAGTAAAATTACACTTGTGAATGCAACTTAAAATCATAAAATTATTGACGCTTTGGAATCAATTTTGTCACTTAGTTACGAAAACATTTTTCTAGCTTGCTTAAAATGAGTCCAACTTCATCAGATGATAGTAAACTATGATCAGATAGTCCGGAATATCCACTCCATTACTACCATCTTTGCTCAGTCCTATATTAGCGGTTGTATCATTGGTTCAGCACTTGTCTGCCCTACTAAACTACTATCATGATTTACAAACCATCAAATATTTTCGCTTGGCCTAACGCGCCACGTGACTGAATATTCCCCGGGTAAAACTGGGGAATATTCCAGTGATATTATAGCACACAATAGCTTACATTTGATTTGAGAAAATATAATGTTAATAGGACTGTGTGTCCAATTCGGTCTGTAATCATACGAGTGATTAACAAAATCGGACGGCCGCCAAGTGGGAGTCCAATTTGTTAATACAGACTGGATTGGACGACACGATGTCCTGTTACCAGTTTATCATAACAATTGCAATTTTCCACAAAAGTAAAAGTTTCACGAAGAAGAGCTTTTAATAGTCATATTTAAATATCATAATTAAAAATATGGGGAATAGCTTGCAAAATGGCTGTTAAGTTCTTTTCAAAACAGTCACCGGAGACTAAACCTCCACAATTTTACAAAGTCAGTCTCTTGAATTGGTTACTACAGTGATTGTAATCAATGTTGTGATTGGTGGATGATTAGTGATTTAGTGAAGAGGACCTAAAATGATTGGCTCATGTAACTGCCCGATTACAGGTGTACGATTACAACCAACTGTCCGATGGCACTGTCCGATTACAACTTTGCAAATTAATTAGAGCAAAATACATTGCAAGCTCACGGGTCATTCAGTGGATTCCAGCAAAACAAAAGTTCTCGCCAAGGAGAGTAATACCTTTAAACGCCGCATACGGGAGGCAATTGAGATAAGATTACGTAATCCCTCTTTGAACAGCGACAAAGGCTTCGAGTTAGGCAGAATCAGTTATGACACCATCTTAGCGCCTTCGAGATCATTAAATAACCCTTCTTAACAGTCAAATTTGCATTGTAGCTGACGGAGTTCGGTGGATCCGAACGAAATATTCCACTTTTGAATTTTTTTTAACTTGTGCTCTGAGTACCGAAATTTTTATATATTTTTATCGTTTTGAATCATGTTTCCAGAGCAGGAAAACAATATTTTTGGTTCCAAAATACAGTTGTTATGATTAGCTTTACTTGATCCTCAAAGCTTACACTATTCTTCGAGCTACGCTCTGGGAGAACTGTTCGCTTCTTGGAACAGATAACGTCCGTGGCAAATATCCAAATTAAGGCTGGTGATTATTTATTATTACATACATTAGGGCAACAATCTTTCATGTATCAAACGCTGTGTTCTTACCTCTGTGTCACAAGTGGGACAATGAAGAACATAAACACGTGGAATAATATCACCAAACAGACATTGTAAATCAGCTTTGCTATCACAAATTTTCTAAGATATAAATATCTGAAATGAAAAAGAAAACTTAATCACACTCGAAGCATTATTATGACATCTCAGCGCACAAGGAATGGTTTGACATGAGAAAAATGATTACCTGTCAATGATGATGAGAAAGAACTGTGTTAACAACATGTAAAGAAACGTTTTAGGCACCTGCAAAAAATGTTCAATTTTCATTTTAGATCTGAAATTTGTAATAATGACTCTATTGCTTTGTAAAGAACTGTCTTTGCTTTTAATGAAGGTTGTCGCATAATATTTTATCGATCTCATTCTGTCGACAATCTTATGCAATCTACAATCCTCTTTCAAGGTCCCGAAATCTGGACCTCTCTCCCAGTATCAATTACTTCTTCATCTAGTTTTTTCGCCTTTGAGACAAAAATGTTGCAGTCTTTATCTATAAAATCATGAATTGAACAAGCCACACTTACGCACTTTCTATTTATTAATGACAACCGAGGTTGCCTCTGTTATAAGCCTAGTGGTTTCTTGAGGTCTCCTCGCCATTGTTGTAAATTTTATTACTCCTTCTCTTTTTATTTTAATAAGACAAATAAATGATGATAGAACACAGCTAGCAAAGCCGCGCTATCAGAGTCAGTATACGTAAGGCATGTATTATAATCCATTGATGTCGGCTCATGGTTGAGAAACG
>JAHPZR010008452.1:57500-85000 GCA_019787425.1 Platygyra sinensis
GGTTGCCCGACGACATCTTCGGGCATCTCCGGGGCGACAACAGCCAGGAAGTCGTCTTCGCCTTCGATTGAACTGCTCGAAGTCTTCCTTGCCCCGGATGAGGCTGGGTCTCCTGTGGCTTTTGTTGGTATGTCTGTGCACAAAAGACGGAGATGGTTGCATTAAGAGCTCGCCAGGTAAATTTTAAAAAGTTATTTCCTTTCAAAGACTTGATAAACAAACAAACGTAGAAAACGAGGCTGGCATTATTGATGCATGATTAAAGCAACAGGTTTGTGTTCGGTGTTCTTATAATACTTGCAAAAAAATAGCAAACCTTTGTCCTCAGTCTCTTTGGTTTCAGCTCGGTCTCGTTCGGGTTCATTAGGACTGTGACTCCTGTCACGTGATGGGCTTCCAGTGGGTGATTCACTCTCTAGCTCTTCTTCTGATTCAGTTTCAAACCACTTGTAATCTCCAGAGTAGATTGCTGTACACAACAAAAGAGAAAG
This sequence comes from Platygyra sinensis, assembly GCA_019787425.1. Lineage (NCBI taxonomy): Eukaryota > Metazoa > Cnidaria > Anthozoa > Scleractinia > Merulinidae > Platygyra > Platygyra sinensis. The sequence goes on from JAHPZR010008452.1 coordinate 57,992, forward strand.
TTTTTATGCCAGTTCCGTCGAAGACAAAACGTCTATAAAATTACTATTTCACAATAAGTTGTTTAAGCAAAACTCACTGACCGATCTATCAAAAAGCAACAAATCTATTTTCATTCCATTCAACTTCACGAAAGCGCGAAGTTGAATCTATGTTCAAAGACTGACCAGCTCCCGATGCAGTCTTTCGATAATTAGGCCGCTCCTATGAAGCAGATCAGATTGCGGGTTTGCCTGATAGTTGGATCGTGTGTTAAGCTTGTATGCATGATATTCTAAATTGCCATGCTAATGCATGGAGCTTAAGAGAACCTCAAAATGATTGTTTTAAGAGGTACATGTACAAAACGCGAAAGGTGTCATATTGACTCCAAGAAGTGATGAGAAGCCAGAGAGAGAGAGAGCGAACCAGATTGCGACAGATTATGAACAACAAATAACATCAAGCCTCTTCTTCTATTTTTCTGTTTTAAACTTAGCTTAACTGAACAAGTTAAGTCGGTGTGAACAGAGCTAAGGCGTTTACCTTCATAGTGTGACTGAGGCTCGTATTGCTCTCCGGCTGGGTGCAGCTTGGCAAGTTTCTCTTTCAGTTTGCTTAGTCTGTTTTTAAAAAAAATCCAAAAAAATAAATTACATACTTCAAAATATTAGTACAAAGTCAAGCGGCGTTATATTGTGGTACGGCAATAAAAGTAATTGGAAAACGCTTTCCACCGAATTAATCCCAAGTCTTCAATGGATAGCTTCACCCACCCTTTGAACAACTCAAGTCTCACAAGTACAAACATTATAAGTCTGACAGTTGTTAAGCGATAGTGCAAGTGTGAAGAATGCTATACTCACGATTTTTTGATGCGATCCATTTTCCCTTTGTCTTCCAGTCTCACTGCATCCAACTGGGCACGAACATGTTCATCGACTAGTTCAGCTCCCCTGAGGAGCAAAAATAAAACAATAAAACAAATTGGTAGTTTTGTACCACCATTTTTTTTCCTTTCGCGCGTTTTTTACGCTTTACGATTGACGAATTAAGCTCGCAGTCGAGCTAAATCGAGTCTTACCACTCTGAAGTTTTATACCACGATACAAATTCTTCTAACTTCTTCGAACGCATTTCTCAGGTTGATAGCTAAGTATATTAATCAATTTAATCTCACGGTCAATTTACAAAACTGTACACTGAGCGTTCTGCTTGAGGCTGAAATAGCTTTCAAAGGATGGCAACAGCGGAAAGGTTAGCCTAGAGTTTTCAAGGTCGTTGTTTGTGATCCGCGTTCATCTTCTCCATCCTTAACCTTCCTTGTTCCTTTATGGTTTATTATTATCTCTCTGGTGTTTTTCTATCTTTGTAAAGTATTATTTCTAGGTTTCCTTCAATTTAAAGATAATTTTGTACATGGCCAACATAACTCAAAATCCCGTGACTGGGCTACATCACACCGAGAAAAGCTTAACGTTATGTTTAGGCTATCCATCGCTGACACGTTTCCTTCCTCAGTTCATTTCAATAAACGACTGAATGCTTCTTTAAACTGAGAAAGCGGTTGTTTTCGTTGGGGAAATACACTCTTTTAAGCCGCGCTTTTTTCTCACATCGTCAGTGAAATCAAACCTCGTGGAGACTGCGTACACACCTGCTTGCCATATCGGCCTGCTCTTTGTGATCTCGCACCACGTGCTTAAAATAATCTGATGTGAACACACGATACTGCATGACAAGGAAAGTGAAGCATGCGCAGTCCATGGCGAGTCCCGTGTCATCTGGAGCCACACAGTCACCAATGACGGCTTGTGTCTTGTTCTTGTATCCACGTTGTCTTAAACAGAACAAGCTTAATAGCTGTAACGCCCAACAACCTGTGTGGTTTTTAACGTACTCCACATACACACAAGACACGAGCTGAAGGAATGAGAGGAAGAAAAAAAATATATATGAGAAGTCGGGACTGCAATATACGTTTGACAGTTTTAATAAGTCGGCGAGAATCGTGAATTTAGCCCCTATGGTTGTTTAACTAGTTTATTTCACGTCATTGTGTTAAGTTTCGGGAAAAGTATAATTTCTCTTTTTTAGTCCGCTCACTTTAAAAGTGGTTCGAGAAGAGTCCCGAAGCTATAGGCTGACTGGTCTCTAAACTGAAACTAATCCGAACTGTACTTAATAAAAATAGGACCAAATAACGTAAATGATGGCCAATCAGAATTTAAGGCAAAAAATAAATAACGGTAATGGAACTGAGTGGGGTGCAATTTGAAAACACAAATATGATTTCAGTCCTAATTGCACGACCCGAAGTTCAATTGCCACTTTATTAGATCTTTTTAAAATCGCACAATTTAAGAACTACAAGATTTTGTTCAGTACCAATACTTTTGGCTTTCATTTTCCTGCAATGTGATTGGTTAGTTTAAGAAAGCCTTAGAATCTGATTGGTTGTTTTGTTTCACTGTCCCATTCTCATTGGCTGAGAAAAAGATGCGATTTAGAGCAAAAGATAGTGCGATTCGTGAATAAATCGCACCGCTGAGAGCCAATCACATTCCAAGGATAACCAGTGATTTCAAAATGGATTTAATAAATTCTGTAACCAGCATTAGGAGCGGGGCAACTTCACAAAGGTCTTGGTACGCTCGAACAAGAGCTAGTCTCGTATCCTGTATTTGATCTGTTAGAAAGACGAACTGTATGACTTGAAGAACCTTGTAGAACCTGCCGATGGCTTGAACCAGAAGTCCTTTCTTCCCCGAAGTTGAACAACATAATTTTATGTCCTTTTTTTGAAACCAAATTTCCATTTCACTGTATGTAGCTGCTATTACCCAACCGTGAGGGCCGCACTTAAAGAACAGACCACGGGCCGATAACAGAAATTATCAAAAACTTCATCACAATTGTGAAACATCCGACGGTCACTGACTGACCATGTCGTATAATAGAAAAATCAAGACGAAATTCCGATAACAAATCGAGCAATTTCAGTTTTGAGTAGACAAAACCCTTTTACCAGAATAGTTTTATGTTACAGTCCTTTTTGCATTTTCCAAAAGTTAAATATATAAATAGTTGCCTGAAATAATACCAAAACCAATTTCCCGGGAAATAAATTTCAAAGTTCATAGAAAATGTGTAAATGAACACAGGAAAAAATCATCATCAGTTTCAAGTCATCAGTATCTCTAAGTGTTTCACAACAATCACCGCCTTTATAAGTTACTATCAGCAACGCATGCATGAAACTACATCATGTATCAGGGAGCTTAAGGACGTTCGCGCGAAAATTTTCCAGTCGATAGAATTTTTTTAAATTTTTACTGCTGGCAGATGATGAGTTACTTGTGCCAGAAATGCAAAAAAAATTGGTAAACTATACTGATTTCGAAAATTGCCCCATATAATTGAGCACGGTCCACCGGGGTTTACAGTTAAAAATATCGAAGGTGAGTCAATAGAGGCAAACGATCTTAGTCGTATTTTGTAGAAGTGGGTCTGTTGCGTAAATAATTCGAAATTTTACTAACGTTTTCACAAAATTTAACCCTTCAAGAGCCATTTGAAACCGCCGCAAAGGTGCACGAAGAGCTAATAAGAACGGAATTCGATGGTGCATTTTGCCAACTTCTAGTCGATAGATTTTTCTCATTTTTTCTCTAAACGTAGAAAATCAGTAGAGAAAATGATCCATGAAAAAAAAATTTGGGGTCACCGTACGTCCAAGATCGTTAAATCCAGGTAAAGCTCTAGCAATGGCCATCTGCCCTATCATTTGTTTATTTTATGACTCAGCGCGCGCGCTCATGCATGACGTGACATGTGAATTTGCGTGCGCAGTAGGGATGCGCAGAAACAATTGACGCGAACGTCCTTAAGCACACGCGTTTTTGAGACGCGGACGGTAACCGGAAGTGAGCTGTTTTCACTTTTCACTTGACGGCACACAACCACACTCACATCGGCAAGTATCTTTTCTCCATTAAGGTCGGCACACACGATGGGACTAGTCCCTGCGACTGGTCCCTGCAACAAGTCGCAGGGATTAGTCGCATCGTGTGAATTGGCCATTTTTGCCACAAAATCTAGTCGCAGGGACCAAAATTTGGTCCCTGCGACTAGTTCCACGCCAGTTTGAATTCGTGGGACTAGTCGCAGGGACTAAAGTTGGTCCCTGCGACCAGATTTTGACGCAGTTCACACGATGCGACTGGTCCCTGCGACTAGTCGCAGGGACTAGTTGCCAGTTCACACAATGCGACTAGTCCCCGCGACTTGTTGCAGGGACTAGTCGCAGGGACTAGTGCCACCGTGTGTGCCGACCTTTAGAAATGAGTAGTATAAAAATCTAGGAGACAATACTTTTCTACCACGCGAAATGTTCTCTTCCGGTTGCCGTCCGCGTCTCAAAAACGCGCGTGCTTAAAGGGGCACTGTCACGGTATTTTAGCGTCATTTTACAATGCCGAAATATGTTCCTGCATCAACGGAAACCCAAAAATAATGATGCAGTTTTGTTATCTAGGACTTAATCGCTACACCGAAACCATTTATTGCCGTCTAGCACTTAGCATGGCAAGGATGGAAATGGATTGAAATTTGAAAAAACTAGCCAGTTCTTTCAAATTCTAGAGCCATTCCTTGAAAATATTACCAGAAATTCATTATGGTTTGCTCGCTTAGCCACCATTCGTTTGATATGTTTCTTCTAGTCCAATAGAGCATTTTGAGAACGAGTAAAGGTACCAGGTAGAGATTTTAGCACCGAATAAAGCTGAAAACAGCAAAACTCCCGTGACAGTGCTCCTTTAAACTCCCTAAAAAATACGACCTTTTAATGTACCACGCTTCAAAACCGACCGTTTTAAGAATAGTTTTTATTACCTCTTCATGTCTTAAAGCGAACTCAGCATAGTTTTCCTTTTCAGCCGAGTGGATCCCTTTAATAATTGGATAGTTAATAATTAAATCTGTGTAATTTTGCTATCTTCAGTTTAACTGCTATATATTTAACAAATAAAGAAGCCTAAGCCGTGTGTTACACTGTGATAAAACACGATGGTCATTTGACAACACGAGGGAAATGTAGAAAACACGAGCCGCAGGCGAGTGTTTTCTACATTTCTCGAGACAGTGTTCTCAAATGACCGGAGTGTTTTATTACAGTGTAATACACGGCTTAGGCTTCTTCATTTGCTTTAAAATATAGATTTTACACGCGCAAAACAATAAAAGACGCTTTTTCTATGTTTTATACTCTGATAAAACATGGGGTTTTTGACCAATCAGAGCGCGCGCAGGGCCCTATCTATATTTTAATTAAGAATAAATAAACATCAAACTTCAAACCTCCCTCATATGAACTTCAAAATTTGTTTTCGACAATTGGTGTTGCTAGAAATGATTTCTTTTGACAAGATAATATCATATAGAAGTTTGCAATACAATGTAAATAATCTTGGAATGAAGTTTTCGATTACTTGTTGCTTGTTTGCTCTCTCACCTGTAAACAAACTTTAGCAAGAAGAGTGAAATAATTATATCCTATGAAGATTTTCCACAATCTAAAGAGCCTCGTTCTTGGCTGGAGGTAGAGTGCTTGGCCATGCCACAAGAAGAAGAAACACCACAATATAAAACCAAAGTTGAAGATACTGATAGTGCTCTGAACAGTAATGTAAACAACGGCTAGAGTGACCCAGTACATGTGTTGAAATACAACCACCTGAAAACAAAAAAAACAAAACAGTTTTAAATCAGTCTCTGTAAAAGAGCGAATATTACATCGAAACAACAGTGTAAAAGCACAACACTGTCACTCGAAGCAAAGCAATTACAAGAGCCAATCACAGCGAACGTAATTAACACAATGGGCCAATGAGGATTCAAACTAAATACACGTGATCTGCGCCAAGCGCGGGACCAACTTGCCGGTGGCTTGGTTTTGCATCTGACTGGCTGACTTATAAACCAATCACAGAGCGCAATAATGCAAAACGAATTCTATGAAAGCAATTTGGTATTTGGTTCGACAACTAATTGAAAATCGCTTTTTCACAGTGATAACATGGTGCAAAACAGCAAAACAAACGCCCAACACCATTGCCAACCACACGAAAGGAAAGTATTGACTGGTATCGATTCACCTTGAAGAAGTCCAGCCAAGTAATATTCCACATGAAGTCAGGCGTTGTCGTTTTACCGCGGCTTCCTCTTCTGCTGATAGATGCATTGGACGCGGTTTGCTCACTCGATCGTCGGAATCGCTCGATGGAAAATACATTCTCTTGGCAACAGGCGAATAGCAATTGGAAGAAGTCACCTTAGAGCGAAAACAGAGCGCATTATCACGTTAATTAAACCAGTCACGACACAGCAAAAAAGCTGTCACGGTTTTAATCAAAAACACCTTCTGTGATGCACAAAAACATTAAAAAGACACAAAAAACTGTCATGTCACAAAACTCCTCGACCAACACAATCTCTGCTGCCAACAAAACGAAACAAAAAGTATCCATGACATGGAGATGTCACGACAAGCGTGTTATGCATGTCATGCCAAAAGCTTTCTTTCAGAAGATTTCAAGTCTCTTCATCTCGAGTTACACTTACTTAAAAGAAGCTTCGAGTCAGGGGGAAGTTTGACATCTGTGAGATACAACCAGTGAACGAGATTGGAATTCAACGTATTAGTCCACGGATACGCTGAAAGGAAATAACACTCATGAGAGAGGAAGAAATAAGAAGAGGAAGGATGCAAACAGAAAGACACAGCAAATCAAATCTCTATATCAAAACGAAAATGGGAAAATTGAAATTAAAACTAAGAATGATGAGACTCTGGGGTACCTGAAAGGCCTATTTAAGCCCTTCAGTTCGGATTATGGAAATACTGAAAACAAATTAGCTGTACCCAAGCCCTGTATCGGTTTTTTCAAAACGCAGTTTCTGCTACAGTGACACTAATCGTAGTAAAAGTTTGCACACAAATTAGCTGTACCCTAGCCCCGCACCGATCTTTTTAAAACGCAATTTCTGCTACAGTGAGGCTAATCGTAGTAAAAGTTTGCACTCCGGTTAGTCCGAATATCACTCAGGTTCGCCTGATTAACGCTCAGATTAGCGTTTACGGTAAGCTCTCAATGGTTGAAATGGTAAAACATAGTTTCTGCTACAGTGGGCACATTTGTGGAATAGCCTCAGAAACAATAGGTCATATTAACTTTAAATATGAGATCAATCGCCAAACGACCTCCTCGTACTCGGGTATAGCAAAAATGTGAATCATTGTTTTTTGTTTGTCTCAATCTTCTAATACAACTTATTTTTCTACTGCGTAATAAAAAAATAGAAACTTCATAAACGATTCCTATGGTAAAAACATAGATTTAACACTACAACATTAAACTATTGTTGATTGTTCTCACCCAGGCAAAGTGCGGGAGGCCATCCAAGCACCAAGAGATACTGAAGAGGAAGGAGCACGGCTAAGAAGCCCACATACACGGGCCACACGATGGACGAGTTCTGTCGGCCCAGCACTAAAAAGGCCCCAAGCCAAATGGCGTACACAACAGACGTGATATCACAACGGACGGCCATGTTTATTACTATCATAACTAGACAAACCTGAAAAGCATTAATTAATAATAAACATAAATTAATAATAATTAGGAGAAAATGGACGACATCGTTTCTTATGGCTGTAAATGACGGCGGAAAAGCCAGCTAATGATGCCAACTTCCCTACTTCTGTAAAACGTTTTAAGCGGTCAGCAGCGATGATAGATTTTGTATGCTAGTCAGAGATGACGCAGCGTGGACTGGCCATAGATGTGGATTGCAAGATATGAGCTTAAAGGAGGAATGAATCACTTGGAGCTTGTTCTTTGAAGCTGTTCTGTGAAACAACAGCAAAAACAAAACGCTAGAGAAACGAGCTCGTGACGTGAAAAAAATGCTTTGTAGACTAGTAGCCAATATAATTAAAAACTGAGCAATTATTGCAGTGCTAACACATATCTACAAGAATAAAGATCTAAAAACTCAATTTGACGGAAGGATTACTCCAAGAATGTATAGTTACTTCAAAATAACGGTTTTCTCACTTCAAAATTCTACTGACTTCCCTTCTTGGAAACTGGAAACGGAGGTGGGCGTAGGTATAGAGAAGACCACGGTTGAGGGACGTTTTAGACAGGAGGTCTTAATTGATTTTTTATGTTTAGAGTATGGAAATCAAGGCGTCACAAAACGCGTTTTAAATCCAATCAGTGTAAAATGAAGACTGCCGACTGCGGAGTGGGGGTAAAATGCAGATAGCAGAGAAAAGACGTTTTAAGGATATATAACGCGCTATTTCTCTTACAGAGTCCTAACTGTAAACAGCGTTACTCAGGTTAATCGTAGTAAAAGTTTGCACTCCAGTTAGTCTGAATATTACTCAGGTTCGCCTGAATAACGCTCTGGTTAGCGTGTTTACGGTTAGCTCTCAACGATGGAAATGATAACACGATTGACATTCAGTTAAAACGTCAACAGTCTGCAGTCTTTATTTTACCTTCAGTCTGCATTTTAACCCGTGGTCTGTAGTCCGCACTCCGCAGTCCACAGTCCACAGTCTGCGCAGTCTGCAGTGCGCAGTCTGCAGTCCGCAGTCTGCAGTCCGCAGTCTGCAATCTACAGTCCACAGTGTTGGTTTTACATCGACCGGTTATAAAACCAATGTTTCTAAAAAAAACATCATCACAAAGAACGGCTGAAGTCTTACCTCCCAACCAAAGTGGAAGAAAAATTTATTACACAAATATTTGACACAGTTAATGAAGTCGTCATCAGCATCAGGTCTTGTTATTCCAGGAAACAAGATTCCAGGATCTGGTTCTTTTAGATTTTTCCTCCAACGGTAAAGTTTCTAAAAGCATGCACAAACATCAACAACTTAATGGTTTCTCTGAAATTCATCCGGAAGAAACTGCCGTCGTATTAATAGATTATGATACCTGGACAAGTCACGCTAGGTCACGCAATGCTAAGCAATTTTTGTCACCGAGACTGAATGGCTCAAAAATGCGTTACAACTCTATTCAGAAAAATTTACTTCTCTTAAAGTCTTGCTGCGATTTGACGTTCCAAAAAAAAAAAAAAAAAAAAACAGCAAGAAATGGCAAACGTATTTGTGACACAGTTACATCCTAAACCGATTGAGAAGCACATTCAAGTTGTTTGTGGTTATTCATGAGTTCAGTGCTGCTTGAACACATCCACAACTGTACAGGAGATAAACAACAATGGAATCTTTTCCATGGCTAATTTTCACCTACTGTACCTGGTGATGCTTGATGACGGCGTGTAACACAATGACTATGACAATTAAAAGGTAACCCTGAAAATAAAACAGAGACAATGCTCAAGCATTACCTGTAATTGTACAATTCATTGATAACTCAAGAGAAATTGATGCAATGAAAGGCACTATTCAAATCACATGGACGCGCTGTAAACCCCCCAAAACAGCCGGCACATTCTGTCCAAGAAGGAGCGCGTACAAACAGGCGTACTTTCCAATAGCCCTTTTCACGGTTAGTTTTTCTCACTTGCATTACAATGTAATTCAACGTGGATGCGAGGCAATTTCGGGCTAAAACCACAAAATAGCCTGAAATTGCCTCACATACATGCTGGATTTTATTGTAATGCAAATGAGTAAAGTTAACCGTGAAAACGGCTATTACGGACACGTCGCATACACTGTCTTTTTTGTCTAAAATCGGGCATTTTGATAGCCAATCATATTACAGCTTATAGATTAAAATGGTTGTTGCTCAGTTCTGAGCGTGCGTAAGTACCTACTCTCTATAGCTTCGTAATGAGACTCGCGAGGCCGAGAGGGAGAAATTTAGTTTGTGAAGAAAGATATGCTTGATTTCTGCCGCTCTCTCTCCACGTTCGGGTAAAAGCGCGAGCTACTGTCCTGTACAGCGGTTGGTGATGGAGTCTGGAAGGAGAAGTCTTCTTGCACCACACGCAATGAACAAATTTCTTACCTTGATGTCCTCGGAGATGTTATCTGTCTTGTAAAAACCGACCCACAGTGCATTGTTGATGAAGTGATTGAATGAAGATGGTCGAGGTAAAGTCTGCGGAAATAGAGTCATAGAGATGTGAAGAAAAAAAGAAACTGAAAATTCTACGATAAACATCATGCAGACTACGTTAAGACTATTTAAATCAAATCTACCATGGACGAAAAGAGCAAAACGTTAATTGCTAAATTAATTATTAATTAATTATTAATTAATTAATCGCATCTATAGCAAAATTGTCGATCGTGATTGGTTCTCCGCGCGCCTGTTTGTCACGTTATCACCTCACGATCACGTGCGTCAAGTTCCATTGGACAACCTCTTTCCCAGGGTCCCCCTGGGGCGAGCTAGGAGAGACACTGGTTGGGTCTGGTCGCGTGCTTCTTTGACAATGAGACTCGACGGTCTCGATATATCAATTTTCCTAGCATGTCGCGCTCGACCGATCGGTTTCTCGCGGGTCACAACTTCTATATTTGGTGTTCGCTTTTCTTTGTTTCCAAGTCTCTTTTGGGCAATTGAACAGATACAGCCATCAAGAAACTTTAAAATTTGCAGCAATATTTTGACACCGGAAATGAGCCTTCCGGCAGCCATGCATTTGACATACTTTGATATGTATCGTCAACGTGGCGCTATTGACGAACATCAGGAAAGTCGGTGTCCTTCTGTAATCAGGCTCTTTGTCGCGTTGCAGCTTTGTCCCGGCCCTCCGGCTGCGACCGCCATTAACCGCGATGTTTAACAATAGCCTTCGGGCTGATATTTCGAGATGAGAGACCCTGGGAACGAAGTTGGCAATTAGATACCTGTAGATGGATACCTTCGTCATTTTTCTCTCAAAGGAAGTTCTGAAAAAACTTTTTAATTTCGAAATTTTGTTATTGATACGATTAGTGGACCTACGATTTTGAATTACTCGCCTGATAACTCCCTAAATTGTACTCAATCAGTCCAATTACTATTACTAATTAATTGATAATAAAGTGAGCATTTTGCATTAAAAAATATTCTAACTCACCTGGTCCGTACAGTTGTGTTGGAATAAGTCAGCCTGCACGAACCTCAGTTGATAAATCATTTTACTCAGAATCACAAGAGAACTCCAGATTAAGAAACAGTAGGACAGTGCTCTCTGAAGAACACGAGACGGCATGGAGATACCAAGTAGAATGATGATAACTGCGTTAATAGCACATACCTAACAATACAAGGCATTTGATTTGTCCGTTAGCTTCCAAAGACAAATTTGTACGATCATATAAAAAAGCAGTCGAAGCTCAGCCGCAAAGTTGAATGGATGAAGCAATAGGCAGAGTATGAAAGAGGAAAGGGAGGGGAGGTAGAGGTAGACAAATAGGAAAAAAGAAGAAAAGAAGCCTTTCTCCATTTCTCTGCCCCCCTCCCCTAAGAAAGGCCTGATGCTCAGGTTATGATTATGAAGTGGCTCAACAGCTGCGATGCCTTATGGTTTACTGAAAAGTGTATACAGCAGTACTTGAAGCATCGTTGTAAGCATGTTGCATTGAGTGAATAAACAAAAACAGATAGTGTGCTACACTGCGTTGATATTTTATGTCATATAGCCAGATAGACAGATAGACAGACGGACTGACTGACTGGCTGGCTGGCTGACTGGCTGACTTGCTGACTGACTGACTGACTGGCTAGCTAGCTGGCTGGCTGATTGGCTAGCTAACTGACTGTCTAGCTGGCTGGCTCGCTGACTAACTGACTAGCTGGCTGACTGACTGACTGACTGACTGACTAACTGACTGACTGACTGACTGACTGACGGACTGACTGGCTGGCTGACTGGCTGGCTGACTGACTGACTGACTGCCTGCCTGACTGAGTGGCTGGCTGACAGACTGACTGACTGGCGAACTGACTAACTGACTGGCTGACTGAGTGAGTGAGTGAGTGAGTGACTGACTGACTGACTGACTGACTGACTGTAAAATAGACAGACGACAAAAAATGAGACAGTGTAGCTTAAGGTCACCCAACCTGATAAACCACCACAATAATCAGTGTCAAATTGACCAGTTTCAACATGTGCAGCTCTCCAATTCTCCAAAGGAAAACAGTTAAATCATTGTAAAAGTTTGCAATCTTGATGAGCGCCACCACTACATAAGACTTCTGGGTACCCTGCCGGGACTCCCGAGTAGGCTCTGAATGTCCGGCGCCATCTTGTTGTGAGGTGGAGGCAGTGGTATGTGGTTCTACAGCACCTCTCGCTGCTGATTGGTGGGCTGTCGCGTTAGATCTCACTCTCAAATCAATCATGGCCAGAAATGGACGATGGAAGAAATGTAGCTGTATGACAATAATGATTGAAAAGGCAGTGGGTGTGAGAAGTTCTAACAGAAGACTGGCTTTTGTGTGTTGGCGAAGTCCAAGGTTGTACAACCTATTAAGGGAAAAGAAGGAATTTTTTTTCAGCCACTACATCTGTTTATCTATTAATTTAAACAGTACTGTCTGCAGTTATGAATATATATATATATAGAACGCCGGACAAAGCTGTTTGGTTCGACCTTTTACGACGAAAAATTAAAACAAGCAAAGCGATGTAAAGAATCATGAAAAGCTATTTTCATATAGATGACGCAAGGAAGACTTGCGTTGATTTTGTGTACTTTTGTGATTTAGTTACCAACTTTGGATAAGCTGTAACGCAAGACAGGCCTCATTACGTGTTTTTTATAAAAACTACTCGCCATGTGTGGAAGTTTAAAAGTTCAGGACAGTGCCGATTGAAATGATTTGTGTCCCGTTGCTTGTTTCAATTCTTTGTTGTGAAACGTCGATCCAGAACAGCTTTTGTCAAGTGTACTATCTATATTTTTGCAAAGTTGTAAATGTATGAGTAAATAAAGTTGTTGTTGTTGTTGTTGCAAAGCCTTGTCAAACACACTCTTGTACAACGCTATTAAAACATCAAAATCCCTCCTTACTTTGTTAAACGACAGAAAGGTACTGATAGTAAAAGAATGTTTGTGTCACAGAGACGCCACAACGTTTTTTGTACACAATTTATAGCTACAAAGCAGCATTATTATTTACGAATAAGAAGGCCGAAACAATTATAACACGTCATACTTTTTTTAAACTGACAATAGGGAGTTTAAGAAGCTACTAGGGCGACGCTAAAGACAACGTCGATTAAAAAATGAATTTACATTTTACATACTGTCAAAGCCATCACAAAACTGAATCTGGGACACCGCAATAAATTTGAAGTAGAATTTTAAAAAAATTAATTTGCCATGGTAGTTCACCTTCTGCTCGTTTAGCGACGTTCCCGTTTAGCGACGTTCACGTTTAGCGACGTTCCCGTTGCCGTCGTGGTTTTCTTAAACTCCCTCATATCTTTCAAAATACAGCAATGACTGCGTAGTTTAATACATACGTGAACATTTCCTTTCTTATTAAGATATCAATATTGCCCTTACCATTGGTCTGACAGCCCGGTAGCATTGTGCCAGTAGACAGGCATGTTATCAAACTGATATGTGTAGATCAACAACAAGATACAGATGGAGTATATGACCATCACCCACCACAGAGGACGTAGAATTAGCCTCCATGTGGCAATAGAGATCTTGAAACAAACAAAGAAGTGTTACAAAATGCCATGCCACAGGGCTATTAGAAACATCACAGGTACAAGCCGACTCATGACCAACTACAAGTACATGTTTATATCACATCCAGGATCCAGGATGTCCATGTGTCCATGAAATAAAACCATGTTACTGTTTTCTGTTTTTGTTGTCTTAGAATATAACATCTGGGACCCCGCCCCCATAGGATGGACAAACATCCCATGCATCATCATGGGGACAGTGCCATGTAGAAATACTCATACTTACAGGGGCATAGCGAGATCTTTCAAAGAGGGGGGATCACACTGTGTCAAAGTGAGGGTACTCACCAGATTGTCATGTCTTCGCCAACTGTTGTAGATTGTTTGCTTAAAAAAGGCTTACAAAGGAGGGGGGATCATGGGTAGCCCAGGACCACACCTAGCTACGCCCCTGACTCAATTTTTGTTACAGAAACTGGAGATTTGAGAATTTAGTAAAGACTAAACTAGTGAGCAGTCTGCGAACTGTGGTTGTATAACTTCTTTATTTCTCCTACTCTTTTTGTGTGACTAAAACACACTTCGTCAGGGAGTTTAACAATACAACACGAAGCGCCTGTATATATATCTAACTCATGCACAGTTTTAGCTAAAACTATGAGCCCCAAATTTTATCACACACAAAGTATATCACACCTCGCCGAAATTTACCGCCTATTTCCTAGACGTATTACCGCGGAAATTGCTATTACTATATGTATATTCGTAGGTGTGTTTTTATGAAATGTAAACTCTAGCATGAGTTAGGTCAGGGTATAGGGTATACAGGTGCTTCGTGCCGTTTTGTTAAACTCCCTGACGAAGTGTGTGTTGGTCACACGAAACCCGCAGGAGAAATTAAGTTTTACAACCACAGTTCGCAAAGTGCTGCTCACTTGTTTATAGTTTTTATTAAATAATTTTATTAAATACCTTATTAAATTTTTTTATTGAATAATTTTAATTATTAAATTATTGTATTGTATTAAATTATTGTATTGGAAATAAGAGCTGGCCTGATGTGTCACTGGGCTCAAAACGTTAAGGTTGCGGTCACGCCTCCACGTTTGCCACCAAAAATCCGTTTCACATTTCACATTTGTTTCACGAGATTATAGGCTATCATCCTATAAATTTATGGAACCAGTGCATTACTCCAGTATCAATAGTTCAATATTTTCCACTTCCCACTGGATGGAATGCCATCAGAGGGTTACTCCCATCATTTAATTGATTTGTACTGTGTACTGTGAGTCAGTGTACATGTACAAATGTTTTCAGCGTCTTGCCCATAAATGCATGCTAATCAACATTTGAACTCAGGCCCTTCAAAGTGGAGTTACAGTGTACGTGTGCACACTGATAAGCTAAATGTTTCTGAGACATTTTTTTGTGGGAGCCACTGGTAAGCTATTCTGCTGTAGCTGTGTTCAGTTGAGCCCCTATTAAATGGCCACAAATCCCAATGAGCGCTTTTCTATTGTTTTTACCTCTAGCTCTTAGTAGTTCTATCCTCTATTAAACGGCCAGGGGTGGATGTTTAATAGGGGTTGGACTGTATTTGACTTAGATTATGAGCTTGAGATTTCTATCATAATGTGATACTTGATAACGGTGCAGGTTGAATCAACTATCATGCATAGAAATCAAGAGTGTATACAAGTAATCTGAGTGTTTTAGTGTACATGTAAATCTAATGGTCATTCAAAACTTGACATCTAGTAAATTATCTCAATCCCCTTCACAGACATTTTGAAAAGCCAGGGCAGCTGCCATTTTGTTAACAATCAAACACTGCCTGGCTACTCACTATCCACAATGGGGCAGACAGCGAGTACTGTAGCCAATAGAAAAACAGTACTTGCTATAGAACACTAGTTCGTAGGTTAATACTTTAGTCAGATACAGAATGATAAAAATGGAAGGCTAGCTAACACCAGCCTACAAAACATTACCTGATAACAAATGAGAATGAATAGAAATATAGCCATGTATCCTATCTGGTAAACCGACACCTCGTTCTGTAAACCGACCAATAAGAATGCACCACAACACAGTAGGATCCAGTACTTTGCGAGAACTGATTTGACCCACATCATGAGTGCCTTAGCGTCATCAGATGCTTTGGGATCCAGTGTATCAGCATCCTCTGAGCCCACAGCTAAAGGTAAAGTATTACATGCATGTGAAGTAAGCTAAAGTTTCATGAAAGAATTAAATGAATAAATGAAAAACATTAGACAAAGCAGACATGCATTTTTACAATCAAAATCTTGCAAGTAATTTAACTACTTAACAAACAAGTTAACAATTAACACCTTTCAAAAAATTTAATTTTGAAAGCTTCATTCTAAGTTAGCTATTTTTATCTTTTAATAAAAATTATAATTTATGTGATATTTAACAAATTGACGTCAGTTTTTTATGCGTCTGTCCTGTTATTGATCATGAATTTCGTCATAACATTGTCAAAGTAGTGTGGATCCACGAGGCGATAGCCGAGTGGATCCGCAGACTACTTTGACAATGTTATGACGAAATTCATTGTCAATAACAGGACAGACGCATCAAAAACTGACATCAATTTGTTTTTTACGATAACAAATTGTCGAATTGCCCGCTCTCGCTCGCTGACGCGTCGCATGAATTTCAAATTCATGTGTCTGTCCGCATATGGACAATAAAATTTAACCAATGAGCACGCGTGAATTTCTGCAGTTATCGTAAAATACCTAGTGTTTTAAATAACTCACTCACTGTCAAAGCTAATTAATGTTACAGCTAGTAAATATTATTTTTTAAAAATATTTTCAAAGTTAAAGTGCAGCAGATTACAATCTAGATGCAACCAATCCCTTAACAGTAAAAAACAAAATTTATCTAAAGTTTATCTATCTCATCACATTCTTCTTAAATGAAGCAATGCATTCTTTTTTAGTTACATTTTCTCTATAATTTAATTTTAATTTCCTCTATAATTTAATTAGCTCTAGGCCAATCTTGATCTATATAATTTACATCTAAATATTTCTATACTGTCTTTGTACTCTTTTTATCTGTACTCTTTTTTATTTGTACTCTTTTTATAAGTTATTTTGTCAAGCGTTTTTAACACACATTGCTCGGAAGATTATGCAACCACTTCCCATGTCATCAACTTTAAAAAAATAGTAATTATAATTAATATTATTACAACAATGATTATCATTGTTATTATTATGTACATGCATGTATTTTAAACTAGCTTTTAGTTCATAGACATTATGTGTCTAACTAAATGATTGATTTATTGAATATCGAAAAAGAAAAAAAAAATCAAAGATTATCAATAGTGGGTTTATACCTGAGGAAGATGATGGTTCCATGGAGGCTTAGAAAGACAACAGAGCAATTTATTTAGCAAGTGAACAACAGAAATAGCAACTAATTTATTATAATTAGATAATCTGTTTTAATGCTGCAGTTTGCAAATTGAATTTCAACAACTTTACTGCATGATGCATGGAACAAAAACTCAGTAGATAACTAGTTAAAAGTCTAAAATAACCAAAGCTGCACATTTTTGCATCACTTTGTTGTGGTTATAGATATTATGTTGTCATTTCCTGTTATTTCAGTCATTCAGCCCTGAACCAAATGACAACACTTTATGAACAACTGATTTATAACTAACATGTACAATGCCACAGAGTCTTACTTCAGAATTTATTCATATTTAATTTAAATTTAAGTTTACTCAGTTCCATAACTGTTCTCATGCAAAATGTTTACAGAGGTGTAGCATTAGAGTTGTAGCTTTTAAAACTACATTTAATTTCTTTTATATTAAATTCTATTTATAATTTTCTTCTTTGCTTAGCTTTACCAGATGTGTCACATCCCAAACAAGTGAGCCATTTTTATCCAAAAATTAGAATAAGTTAAATAAATATAATCATAAAGGCAATTTGCATTTACTTACACATCTTCCTAAGTGCCTTTAAAAATGGATGAGCCAGATTTCTCAGAGGAAGAGAGTCTTCATTTTCCCTTTCCCTTTTCTTCATTTTCTTCTCTCTGATGTGCTGTCGTAAAGTCACCCAGAACACCCAGGTGAAGAGGGTCTGTTGAACATCAAAATCACTTTACTGACAATGCATAAACATTTTATTTCCAGTATATTTGAAAAGTAGGATTCTGATTTTTCAAACCCTTGAAGTAGCAGTTGCCTTGCTTGGACTTGCATAACTACAAATTTACCCCTAATTTCTTGAACTCCCAATTTATCTCAAATCCATTTTTGTTTTCCTTGAAATTTTCCATTTCTACGCATATTTTCCATCATTCTGGTGAAGAAGTCAAATAACACATCCTTGCAAAAGTACAAACTTCTCTCATAAATGGATTGACTGACTCACAGAGAGACAAACAGACATACTGTACAGACAGCCAGGCAGACAGACAGAGACCAACTAATTGATTGCTTGATTGATTGCTCCCTTGATTGATTGATTGATTGATAGATTGATTGATTGATTGATTGATTGATTGATTGATTGATTGATTGATTGATAGATTGATCGATTGATCGATTGATTGGTTGATTGGTTGATTGATTGATTGATTGATTGATTGATGATTGATTGATTGATTGATTGATTGATTGATTGATTGATTGATTGATTAATAGATTGATTGATTGACTAAATGCACAGCCCTACAATAAATAAATTTAAATTTCTAAACAAGTCAAGTGCCTGAGTTTACCTGTTGCCAGCCAAGGCCCTGGATTCTTGACTATCAACTTTCTAAATCTTAGAAAAGCTCAACTTGGCACATGCTAAGAAACTCATTAAGAGTTTGCAGGACATGGGCAGTCCTTCACCAATGTACATTGTACATTTTACACTCTGTCTCACTGAACAACACTTGTCTTCTCATAATCACCCCTGCTACTTATTTTTAACAAAGTACATAACAAGTGGCTGTGTGGATTTCTGTTTAGGCTGCAGCTGTTAACTAATCTTGACAACTCCAGTACAAGTATGTGTTTGTTATACCTGTGCACCCAAGTGTAAACAGGGAAATTGCCATTTCTTCAATCCCAGCTCAGAATAGTCAAAGGTTCCTGTAGGGTCTTGTAGTGGTAATTCATCATCAGTAAGCTGAAGGCCATAGACATACTGCACAAGGAGGAGTACCTCAGCATAGATCACAAGTCCTGGAGAGGAGACCATACAGAACCATCGTGCAAATGGGGTGATCCAGATGAGGCACGCCCACAAGAGAAGGACAAATGTCAGCCATGAGTGGTATGTGATGCTCCAGGCCTTATAAGAGTGAAAAATATTTAACAAACAAAGAATAATGTGAAGTATATGAAATAATTCATATTTGAACTGCGGTTATAGATGCAAGTGAAGAATGATCATCGCAGTTAATTTTCCAATTTAAGCAATTGGAAAGAAGAAGCCTGAAAAAAATCAGGGCTTCAACGGGATGCGAACCCGTGACCTCCGCGATACCGGTGCGATGCTCTACCAACTGAGCTATGAAGCCACACATTGGGAGCGAGGTCAATTTATTGAGTTCATATTACCCGTGAGAGATGAAATGATGTGAAGTATATGAAATAATTCATATTTGAACTGCGGTTATAGATGCAAGTGAAGAATGATCATCGCAGTTAATTTTCCAATTTAAGCAATTGGAAAGAAGAAGCCTGAAAAAAATCAGGGCTTCAACGGGTTGCCCTGATTTTTTTCCGGCTTCTTCTTTCCAATTGCTTAAATTGGAAAATTAACTGCGATGATCATTCTTCACTTGCAAATAAAGAATAGTATGTTACTGTACCCCAGCTACAGTACAGCCTGCTGAGGCCAGTAATTCTTATAGGGGCTCAGTCACAGTTAAACGGTTTGAAACGTTTAGCTAAACTTTTCAAATTCTTATTGTTTGCAATCCGTGACAATCTTTGCCATCCTTAACCATCCTTGTTCCTTTATGGTTTATTATTATCTCTTTGATGTTTTTCTATCTTCATAAATTTATCAGGTTTCCTTCAATTTAACGGTAACTTTGTCGATGCTCAAAATAACTTTAAAATACTGTGACTGAGCCCCTTTAAAAGATGTACAGGAGGCTGGTGAGTATTCCATGGTGAAAGTCTTTCGAAGATTTTCCAGGATAATCAAACCTATTCATTAAGATATTTGAGGATCCTATCAACTAAGGATTTTAAAAATTATGCACATTAAAAGTTCTTGCTACAATATGTACATGTACTGATCTTCACTTTTCTTGTCAGGGTGTTGAGGATCTTGACCTTACTTGCCAGGATCTTTGAAGGTTTCTATTAAAGTGGTACTAAGACAAAATCGCATCTTTCCTATTGAAGCCACTTTAAAACACAAACAAGTAGTCTGTATGAGAAAAAAAATGCTGTTTATTATTTTCAAGTATCTCTAATGCCCCGTTCACATCAAAGCTTAAACATGTTCAAAAGCTGTTTAGTTAAACACGGTTTAAAATTGTTTTCTTTATAAAAGCTGCTTCCTGATGTTTTTTTACTT
Organism: Platygyra sinensis; assembly: GCA_019787425.1. Lineage (NCBI taxonomy): Eukaryota > Metazoa > Cnidaria > Anthozoa > Scleractinia > Merulinidae > Platygyra > Platygyra sinensis. The sequence continues at coordinate 78,251 of JAHPZR010008452.1, forward strand.
CGAATTCAGCACAAATTAAAAAAACATATTTAAGTTCATCTAAATCCTGCATAAAAGCCTGAGTTGCAGTTTTTCTTTAAAGTGCATATGACATGAAAATTTTTTCTGCTTATTCGAAAGGCCTTTCAAAATACAGAAGAATGGCGTTTTTCTTTTTGAAATGTGTCATTTTGTTTCTTTTGTGATGCACATTTATGGTGCCAAGTTTCAAGAACACTGCCCTAATATTTCTAGAGATATTGTTTATTCAGTATTTTACCATTTTTAGTTGCAAACAATAATTATGATGTCATCACTGATCTAATTTGCATAATAGGAAAACATCAATATCTCTGAAATGAAAAAAGATATTTCAAAAAGAAAAATGCCATTCTTCTGTATTTTAAAAGGCCTTTCAAATAAGCAGAAAAAAATTTTCATGTCATACATGTATGCACTTTAATAGTTTTCATTTTTCTAAAGCTGGTTTTATAAACATGTTATAGTTGGTGTGAATGGGGGTATTAGACTTTTCATTTCAGAGATATTCAAGTTTTTAAAATATGGATTAGGACTGGGCACGATGGAGTGAAGGCGCGTAGTGTTGAGCTCCGTGCTGAGCAAGATTTTTGGCCTTAAAATAAGCCTTATTTCTTATTACACTCGCGGTATGTCTGGTAGAAAACTTCGGTCAGGAAAAACTGTAGGAAAAGCAGAAAAGAAAGAGAGAAAGAGAAAAACCAGTCTGCGAGAGAAAGAAGAGATAACGAACGAAGAGTCAGCCATGAGTGACGCCATCCTTGAAGAGCTGAAATCCCTTCGAAGCGACCTCACACAACAAATGCAAAAAATCAGTGATGAGCTTGCAACATTTCAAGGCACCACTGACACCCAACTTGCCAAAATTGAAAGCGTTATCTCAAAGATTGATGAAATTGACCACTTAAAGCCGAAAGTAGAGAAGCTTGAAGAAGTCGGTAACATGAAGCAGTCGGTGAGTACAACGTTGACTGAAACGAGAAACCTTTTTCAAGAATGTAATGAGGAGCTGAAAAGAAGAGTGGAGCGCTTGCAAAGATATTCCAGAGACTTTAATATTCGTGTGGTAGGTGTGGTTGAACAGGATGGTGAAGACTGTTTATTAATTATACGAAACTATCTCAAACTTCTTGGCTTCGAAGATGACCTTGGCGAGATTGAGAACGCCCACCGTACTGGAAGAAAACGCGAAGAAAAACCGAGGAATATTATTGTCAAACTCTATAGCAGACCTTTTAAGTGAGTGCTACTTCGTGCCGCTAAGAATCAGGAAAGCAAGCAAGTACTGAATGGAGTCAGATTTGTAGAGGACTTCACCCCTTACAACTTCGAAATCCGGAAAAAAGCACTCCCGATCATGAAAGACGCGTTTGACCAAGGGAAGAAAGTGCGATTTACAAGAGGAAAGCTTTTTATAGACGGTAAGGCTGTACCTCTCGAGTAACTGTTTTTTAGTTGCTCATTTCAGAGCACAACGATGGCGGTGTTCTTTGCGGTAAACACCAAGTGACTAATTCGCTTGTGTTCAGACGGCTTGTGCAAGTCACGGGCGCGAACTGTGTAAATTTTAGAACATTTTTGTTAGTTTATCTTTCAATGTTCGCTTTAGTTTTAAAATTAATTTCGTGTGTACTAATTTCTCTGACCTTGCTTCTTGACAAAAACCTTAACTATGCGTCTACAATAATTAATGCATTTTTAGTTTATGCCTACAAAATTTATTCTAGATCCATCTTCCCTGGTAGTTTTAATTTTGTTGCCTTTGTTTTGTTCTACTTCATCCTTACAAATGGTAGTTGGTAAATTTATTTCCTTAAATGTGAGAGGCATCAGCAATTTTCGTAAAAGAAGGACAATATTTACATGGTGTAGAAAGCAAAAAGCGGACGTTATTTTTCTTCAAGAAACACATTCTACAAAAGACAATGAGCTATTGTGGAAAAGGGAATGGGGCGCTCCTTTGTTTTGTTCGCACAGGGCTAACAACTCTCGTGGAGTTGCAATTTTAATCCGCAATAACTTTGATTGCTCCATTGAAGAAATAGTCACAGATGCAGATGGTCGTTATATTATGCTTAATGTTCTTTTGAAAGGTGAACGAACCCTTTTAGTCAATATATACGGTCCAAATCGTGATAACAAATTAGTTGACTTTTATCACTCAGTTCTCAAAAGCATAAAGATACATAATTTTGACACTGATAACATTATTATGGGAGGCGACTTCAATTGTCCACTAAATCCTATATTAGACAAAAGAGGTGGAAATCTGATGCCCAGGCAAAGTGTAATCAACGCTATAGAACGTTTACAATGGGAACTCGATCTGCATGATATTTAGCGAATCAAAAATCCCACAGAGCGAAGTTTTACGTGGAGTCAACCAGAACCATTAGTTTTGTCTAGATTAGATTACTGGCTTATCTCAAACTCGATATCAGATAATGTTTGTGATGTTGATATTATACCATCTATTAAAAACAGATCATTCTGCTATCAAAATAGATTTTAAAGATATGTTGGTGATGGTGTTAAGGGCCCTGGACTTTGGAAATTAAATTGGTCTCTATTAAGAGATGAAGTGTATGTTGATGAAATAAATCATATGATTCCTACCTGGATATACAAAGGTAGAACAGACCTATCTGATCCGCGCTCAGTCTGGGACTGGGTTAAGTATAATATTAAGAAGCAATTCGAGAAAATACTCTGTGAATAAAATCAAACAAAGAAGAAGAGAAGAGCAACAATTGAACAAACAACTTCAGAACGCATATTTAGTTTTTCAGAATGATCCTTCTGAGGAAAATTTGGTAGCTTTGAATGTCCTGAAAGAAAGAATGGACAAAATGTACGAAGAAGAAGTTGAAGACATAATTGTAAGATCCAGAGCATGCTGGCATGAACATGGAGAAAAGAACTCTAGGTACTTTCTCAACTTAGAGAAACGAAATCATGTTAAGAAACATGTTCGGAAACTTAGGCTGAGTGGCGTTATTACTTCTGACCCTTTCGAAATTTTACATGCTGAAAAGGAGTTCTACGAAAGTCTGTACAAATCTCATCGTGTTTATGTGCAGCAAACGGAAGCTTCTCTTAATTATGATGATCCTCCAATACCAAGGCTTTCAGAAGACTATAGACAGTGTGGTGAAGGAGTTATTACTTTAGATGAATGCTCGAAGGTGTTGAATTCTTTTGCTTTAAATAAGACTCCTGGGAACGATGGATTGCCAATAGAATTTTATCAAACTTTTTGGAACTCGGTTGGAGAACTTTTAGTGGAATCTTTCAATGAGTCTTTTATAAAAGGAGAAATGAGTCCATCGCAGAGACAAGCTGTAATTACGCTTATTGAGAAAAAAGATCAAGACCGTTGCGATCTTAAAAACTGGCGACCAATTTCCCTGCTAAATGTTGATGCAAAAATTGCCTCTAAAGTTATTGCGGAAAGGCTTAATGTGTGCTGCCAAATCTAATACATGAGAATCAGTCAGGATACATCCCAGGTCAAAATATTTGTGAAAATATTCGCTCAATTCTTGACATAATGGAATATACTTGTAAAAGATAATAATAAACCTGGCATTTTATTCTTCATTGATTTTGAAAAAGCTTTTGATAGTTTGGAATGGGACTTTCTTAATAAATGTCTAGAGCTATTTAATTTTGGGTCAGAATTTATCAGATGGGTTAATATTTTCTACAAAAATATTCAAAGTTGCATCATAAATAATGGTCTGTGCTGCGACTACTTTAATATAGAGCGTGGAGTTAGACAAGGAGACCCGCTCTCTCCTTACCTGTTTGTAACAGCTGTTGAAATTTTAGGTATTGCCATTAGAAATAAAGATAGTATCAAAGGGATAGAAATAAATGATTTGGAAACTAAATTGTTGCAGTTTGCTGACGATACAACAGCTGTTTTATCGGATTTGAACTCCGCTAACGCACTTTTTAGTTTACTGGAAGAGTTTGAAAAGGCCTCCGGCTTAAAGCTAAATGTTAAAAAGACAGAAGCAATGTGGATTGGTTCTCTTAAGAGTTGTGAAGATCAACCACTCGGAGTTAAATGGCAAACCTGTGTCAAATTCTTAGGGATTCATATAACATATGATATCAAACTGTCAGTTGAGAAGAATTTTAAACAAAGACTGAAGAAAATTAAAAATATGATTAACCTTTGGAAAGTCAGAGGGCTGTCAAGCTATGGTAAACTAACGATTATCAAGGCCTTCCTGCTTTCAAAAGTGATTTACCCCAGTTCTGTGTTAATTACTCCACCTGAAATTATAAAAGAATTTAATACTCTAGTGTTTCACTTCCTATGGAATGGAAAAGATAAGGTTACTAGACGCTCCACCTATGCCCCCTACGATTCTGGCGGTATCAACATGGTTGATTATGAAAACATGGTTAAAGCCTTAAGGTTAAGTTGGACAAAAAGAATAATTGATGATAGCTGTAGTGGCTTTTGGAAACTTTATCTTAATGATCTCTTAAGAAGTAACGGAGGATTGTTTGTATTCAACTGTAATTACGCTGTTGATAAATTAAAATTAATATATCTATTTTTTTCTATTATGAACTGTTACTATGGTGGTCAGAATTACGTGATCTAGTTGATGGTGATGGCGAATATAAATATATTATAATTATGGAACAATAGAGAAATTAATAATTATGGAACAATAGAGAAATTAAGATTGACGGTAAAACTGTGTTTTATAAACAATATTTATCAAAAGGTATTAAGTATACCAAAGATCTACTTTATGATAAGACAAATATTGACTCTTTTAACATTTTTGAAGGAGAAAAGTCTTTCAATTCTAATTTTTTGACTTGGACAGGATTGAGACATGCTGTTCCATTAAATCTACGTACACATCCACATTCTTTTACCATCACTCTTGATCCAAAGAACTTTAAATGTCGTAATTACTATAGCTTGTTGATAAAATTTAAGTATGAAAAGCCAAAGAAATGGGCCAAGATTACAGAAGAATTTGATTTGGAAGATAACTGTATTTCAGAAGCCTTTTTGTTGCCCATAAGAGTTTGTAGCGAATCCTACTTAAGATCTTTTCAATATAAAGTACTGAACTCTATTCTGTTTACCAATGAAATCCTTTTTAAAATAGGTTACATACTAAGTCCTAACTGTTCCTTTTGTCAAGATACCATAGAAACTAGAAACCATGTATTTATTTACTTGTCCCTTTTCATACTCTTTTTGGATGGATGTTGTTGCCAACATTTTGAATAATATTAGTAGTTGCGGATGCCTCTTAATACTAAGTGATGTTGTCATAGGAATCTTGAAGGAGGGGATGGATCTAGTCAGTTATGTAATAATTCTAGGTAAAAGTTATTTATGGAATTGTAGGCATAAAGATATTAAACTGTCAATTAGTCACTTTCAGAGAATTCTTGAAAAGAAATACGAAACTGAAAAATATATTGCTTACAAATCGAATAGAATTATTTCTTTCCGTGATAAATGGAAATCCTATGAAGAATTGTTTTTAAGTGGCTGATTAATAATTAATTTATAATTAATTAATCATTGAACATCGTAGTGAATGACTGACTTAGTAGCTAACATGATTATTTGTTTTTGATTATATTTTTTTGTTATACAAACTTACACTAATAACATGTTAAAAGTAGCAAGGAAAAACTTCAAATAAAGATTGTTACTTCCAAAAAAAATAATAATAAATAAAAAAATATGCAAATTAGCCAGGTCATGACATCATTACACTCCACAAAATTTTGATAAAAAAAGATATCTCAGCCAATTTGTATCAGAAATGTTTGATTCTTTGCAGTAAGATTCTACTAGAGGTGCTCCACAATATGAGCTTAACAGTTCTGTTACCATGGCAACATTCTGGGTTCCAGATCTCCCCAATATTAAAGGCATTTCTGGCCACCTCCAGCATTCCATTATATTATATTTGCAAATGGGGCTGCGTATGCATGATCCACCAGACATACAAATATGTTAGCTCGACTTTGTGGCCCTGTTGAGCACTTTTGAGCTGAAAATCACTGACATACCGTATTTACCCGTGTACAAGTCGATCCCGTGTATAAGTCGACCCCCCATTTTCGAGCCAAAAATAAGTTTTTTCTTATTTCTGGGTAAGAATTTTCTTGAAAAACTAATCTTATATCTTAGAATTTTCTTTCAGGTACCTTATAATTACACAAAAAAAATCACAGCAAGTTTGGACGTAAAGTTTATTATTGCATGTACGCTAGCGTTGAAACGTGTTTTAGCAACGCGAATATAAGCTGCATTTTCTTCATAATTTTTGAAGCTTACGAAATCTCACATACTAGTCTTTAACAAACCTTTATCGTTGTGGAGAGTTTAGTAAAGCAGGTTTAGAAGACAGGCTAAACGCCGAGGAAGCTCAAGAAACTTTGAAAATGCTTCGATAAACAAAGTGCCTCGATGCCTTGGAACTTGGTAACCGAGCTAGCTCCTAGGACCACACACGCTCGCATGGTTACAAAGCCAGGTTACTAAGCAGCAACTTTCGAAGCTGGAACTGTGGCTTTCGTTGAGCGGACTTGCCACTGTATTGGCAACAAATAGTTTTTTTATTCCAGAAATGTGCCAGTGAGTATCTACAACATTCAGCTTTACGTTAGGAGATAATTCTTAAAGCATTTTAACTTGAAGCGCTCAGGTCGATCAGAGAAAAGACATCGTAACTT
>JAHPZR010008452.1:90000-97288 GCA_019787425.1 Platygyra sinensis
GTTCCGCAGATTTTCAAATGCTATTTTCAAAATTTTCTGCTGAAAGCCAACCAGCAATTTGTAGAGATACTTAAAACAACCTACATCTTCCAATCCCACAGTATTTATAACATATCCGGCAAAGTCACGTGATAAATTACGAGGCATTACGACCGATATATAAGCTTACTGATATGTAAACAAGTCGCAACTATATGCCGCCAACCAACACTTATTTCTCTTTCGATTCAGATAAAAGTTGAAGACTAATCTTTTAACATTACATGGACTTACATGATATCTGAACAAAATTGTTAGACTCACAGAGTTTTTTTGAAGGTTTGGAAGACAGCAGTTCGACAAAAATTCTGTGTAATAGTGTCGAAAATATGACCGGGTAATATTATCTGCAGACCGCTTAGGGAGCACATCCTGTTTGCTTATCCCAAGATTTTCACTGCGTGCATTGAGAAAAAATTACATCGCTTATTGATAGTTAAAACTTGAAACGTGTAACAATGTAAAATCGGTAATTGTATGAAATGCTACCTTCTGCTTTCTTTCCCGCAGCTTCAAAAATAAAGGTCCAAACAATTCTACGATTTTCAATCACAGGATCGGATCGATGCCAGTGTTTTGGAGGTCATCACATCTCGAAAATTTCCACAGTACTTCGCTCTTATAAACATGAAACATTCCAGAAAGTAAATTACAAACTGAAATTAATAGAGCAACCATACCTTGACAAAATACATTCTCGCTAACGACAACTGTAGACGGGCTTTAAACACTCGTGAAACTTTGTGCTTAGGTAATGAATTTACCATCCAAAGCAGTCCTTGACGTTTTCTTTCCTGCTTTTCGTTTTCCTCCTCCTCCACTTTGTATCTAGCTTTCTATTCCTACAGCCCTGGTCAAACGGCTCATGATAGTCGATGATAGTTGAGCATGTGCTTCCGTTTGACCACCAATTATCATGCACTATCACTGACTATCATCAACTATAATTCAGTTTGAGCTTGTTCAAATTCTTCCTGATAGTCGATGATCGTTTTTCTCGTTTGACCACGCATATGATAGTTCATGATAGTTTTTCAGTCAGCTGTTTTGGTAATCACTGGGCCGATAGCGGTCAGTAAACATGCTGCCACCCTCTTTCGTCGCAAAAAATTCATGCTTTTACAAGTTTGTCTTACAGGAGGCCATTTAGTATTCACATTTTTACGCTGAAAAAGCTTGGAATTCGCTGCTCTCGTGACTTTGCTTGCACGACTGCTGGTGAACTGTGGTCAACTATCACGATCTTCTTTGGCCGTTTGAACATGTGAATGATAGTTGGTGATAGTTGATGATAGTTAGGGGAGAATCAACTATCATTGACTATCACGCGCCGTTTGACCAGGGCTTAATAAACAAGCAGCTTGTCCACAAAAAGGTCGTCCCCGTCGTCACTTGAAATATTGTAAAGTGCTCTCAAAGCTCCAAACGTGCTAGATTGAAGTTTATCTCGGAGTGTTTCGAATCGAAACTTAACTCTGACAACAATGATGAAAAAGAAATGATTCTTAAACAAACTTCGGACGTTTTAGTCCCAAGATATATTGGAAAGATTAATTTTGCTTTCCATTTTCTCGAGCAAATACAGAGAGCAGACTGAGGCGCCATTGTGTTTGGTTCCTGGGTAGACGTCGTCAGCAACCACCGCCCCAGACTCCCTAAAACTCAGTCGTGCAACACTTCAAGCGCGACTTTGAGAGGGCATAGAAAATTGAGGATTCAAGCACAGTCAAAAATTTTTGCGCCCAAATGCTTCGAATAACAAATAGATTCCATTTAGCGAAAAAATTTGGCGGGGGGGTTAGGTGCACTTTAAAGCAATAAAGTACGTTCGGAAATCAAAATAAAGCAGAAAGAGAAAGAAATTACTGAGAACGATTCCAAAAATTTACATTGAAAATCAGGTAAGGTACACATTCAAACATTTCTTAACTCTATCTAAATTATTCCAATCTTTAAAAGCAGGCGAGCAGAAAAATTCATTTATTGAAAAATGTAGAGTTGAACCTCCTATAAGTGGACACCCTTATGGGAGGCTAGGAATGTACATCGTGTTACTAATATTTTTCTGCAAGATCATAATTATTATATTACATGTCGCTAGCTCCCATGAACACAATACATTGCATATTACATACTTTTATGAAGTACAACCGTGTCTCCGTTGCTAACAGCCAATAAAGAGCTAAGATTACAGCAGGTGATGCACACAGCGGCCAGTCCAGGTATGGCCTGACACGAAGTTCTAAGGGGGCACTGCAGTCTATGTATACTATTCCCACAAGGCCAAATAACCTAATGGAGTAGAGAACAATTTTTATGGCTTTTTAATTTTACATGTACACTTTATACAACAACGATGCAAGATGATAAACACCTTCTCACACAGGTGTGTAAAATATTGTTAGTAGTTCCTGATCATTAATTCTTCTGTACAGCGAGACTGTGTCTGATTGACAAATAAATAGGGGAACCTTTGCTGATGTCGTAGTCTACCTTTAGGTCATTAGGCTAAGCATAGCACCCCACATTGAGATGGGACATTGTGCATTTAAAGAGGTTTTGAAACTTCATACATGTACATGTAGCTACTAGTCAATTTTTTACCCTTTGGGTTGTAATATTGGCTTTCAAAAACTGAAACAATTTTGGGTTGCAAAATGATTAATTAACCCATACACTGTACATCCTTTTTAAAATTTTGAGTTTTTCAAACCAGGTCAACTAAAAAAAGTGAATGCCATTAATCAGGCTACGAAATTATTTTCTACTACATGTATTACAATTTGCAACTTCATTACAAATTGAAGCTACAGTCCAACCCCTATTAAAATGCCAACTCTATTAGGCAGCTAGGAATTGAAATACTGATGAGGGATTTTCTACTGTTTTAACCTCTACAGGGCCTCCTACATGTACCATATTTAATTAGTATAAATCGACTAGCGTTCTACAATGTATCACGAATGCCGTTCTCTGATTGGCTACGCTACTCACTATCTATTCTGTGATGGATAGTGAGTAGCATAACAGTGTTCGCTTTAACAAAATGACAGCCGTTTCTTGGCGTTTTCGAAGTGTTGAGAAGAGGATTTAAATTAAGTTTTGAACGACTAGTAGATTTATACTAAAACAATTACATGTAGATCATTCGCTCTAGATTTCTATCGCGCGATAGTTGACTCGGGCTGAGCCCTTGTCAACTATCATGCGATAGAAATCTCAACCTCATAATCTAATTGTTAAGAAGAGTGAATAATCCTTGGCAATCTCACCTGGCAAGTAAACTCTCTGGAGGAAGAACTTGCTGAAAAAACTGGAACTGATACATGTAGAATGTCAAAACATGCACACCAGAGTAGACCATAAGAGCTAACCCTACAAAGGCAAATGCTCTCTTCCGTCGTAGCCTAACTGCTTTGTGGCAGGCCCACATCGTTCCTAGGATCAAGAACATCACAAAGTATATTGCCGAAGCAAGTGATGGCAACATTATTCCCCAGCAAGTAACATGAAGGCAATGAAATATGGCATCACGTTATCCCATGTAGTCGAGTCAGGGCACATCCTAAAATGATGTGGGGTCTCTGGACGAAGTGGGGAGGCAGTAACTAATCCTCGGCAACAGACAACACATGTTATTGACACAGCTATAACTGCCACATCTGGGACAATGATTCTACAGATATCCAGGGCTGAAACACCATCAAACCTACAGGATTGATAAAAAAATCTTATGTCATTACACGAGCAATTCCCTACACATGGTCTCTTCACTTAAACATTGTTCTCACAGTATGTTGCATTAACTGGTTATTTGCAGAAAATCTAGTAATAAGATTTCCTTTAAAATTTTCATGAACCAAGCTAGTAACCATGCTCACAAGTTAACACTCCAGAGAGATCTTTCATTATCCCAAGTTGAAGGTTCACTTGAACATGTATCTAGAATTTCCTGTGTTAAAGTTAATCTTTTTTCAATACTCCAGTTGCTCATTTCCTGAAGTATTTTCATCCCAAATTTCGTGAAATTCTAATGAGTGATTCTTGAGGAATACACTGTATCTCCAAGAAACAGGCCATCTAATAGGGTGCCGAAAAAAATGGAAAATTACGTGGAAAGTTTTGGGTGCAATATTATGCGGAAGAAGTGACGATTATGCGGAAGAGACGCCAGATTATGCGGAAACTTTTAAAATTAATAAAGGTGTTCCCTTGGCTTTTTCAAACGTATAAAACACACATTAACATTTAACCGAGAATTTAACTCCATCATGACATGTTTGACCTTTTGCTGCCATTTGTGGACAGGTATTTATTCATTCAACGCAGTTTTTCCATAGTTTTTTTTTTTCTGAAGCTTAGTAACCATGCGTTAAATCAAAGAGGAAAACTGGATATCGGAAGTCCCAAAACTAGAACCAGGCCCATCACCAGAAGATGCATGGAACGCCTGGAGATTTAAAATTGTTTACGAACAAAAAGGTGTGTTTTGGTCGCTGTTTTGGGTGAAAAACTTCTTCAAAATGATAACTCTCATCACTATTTTTGCTTCTGAAGATGGTAAGCAGTTGCTCTGTGGCTCATATGTACATTGTGTAGCAATTTTCTAGTTTTGTGCGGAAAAATACCCCAAGGATGCAGAGGGTGCAGAGGATGCAGAAGTACAGTACAGTAGGCGAATTATGCGGATCTGCACCACCGCATCCTGCCAGATGCCCTGAAGAAAGCTATTCCACATTCAATGGCAAATCTTTTTATTACATACTATGCATGTACATGTACATGCACATGTACATGTACTGCATTTAACTGGGTTCTTATGCTAATAAAGAAAAATCTGAGAGTTGCTTTGTTCTTTCCATCATAACCTTTTCTACCATACCTTTGTAATAACAGACTTAAACCAATACACTGCGGTGAGTTAAGGAGAAAAATAGCACAGACGGCACCGGCATCAAGCAAATAAAATGATTGCTGCATCAACACCATTTTCGTTTCTTTTTTTTTTCATTCATTGCGCATGGGTTGAAACACATTAGCAATAGTGCGCATGAAAACTAGGATTATTACTTTTAGAATCAGGGCTCAAAAAAGTGCTATCAGGGCTTTAGGGTCAAGTAGATTTTCCAAGCCAGCAAGTAACTTTTCATTCTCTGACTTGCCTGATAAGCTAGTGCTCAGGCAAGTTGTCTGCCAACTACATTTAAATAAAAATAGATAAATACCCAAGGCAAGCAGTCCAAAGTGGAAGCTGGAATTGAAAGTTTCATCACACTCAAGCCCTACATTTCATAATAATTATAATTTAATCAATGAAAAATGTACAGAGGAAAGTAACATGTGTTGAGTGCGATGAAAGAGTATGTCATACATACATGTATATATGTTGCAGGTAAGATCTGTTCTCAGGTAAAACCAGTCATCAAACTAGGTTAAAGTTGTGATCCTTAACTACCTAGGTTGAATTTGTACGCAACCTAGTTCAAATCAGTTATCAATGCAGGTTCAATTGTGTGCACATTTTTTTTGGAGGGGCAGATGAATAAAAAGGAAATTATGAAATAAAACAGAAAAGAAATTACTTCCACAGTCTCTATCTAGTCTTCTTTCTGTCACCTCCTCTCCCCTATTTTAACCCTCACCTATTCCAAGCACACCTTTTACACTAAGTACTATTCTCTCCATTTTACATATCACCCTCCCCGCCCCCACTGAAACTTTAACAGCAGGTTTTACTTTTTTTTTTCTTTTTATCATGTACTCACCGGGATTTGAACCGCCAACCTCTAGATCTGCTTCCCACTGTCATTACCACTTGACCATGAAAGCAATGGATGCAAGAGCTCTCATACTTGTTTTAATTATCAGTTCATCACCCCAAGCCCCTCTCATATAAATTTTAATTTATTCATAAATACATAATTATAAATTTTAGTTTATTCATACATGAACTTTGTCTTGATTACTAAGAAGGTAACCAATTCCAAATGAGTGGTTAGGCCTAATCACTAACCTGAGAGCTCAACCCAAACTACTAAGTCATATGCAAAGTTCACAGCCTAACATGAAAGCTAACCATTCTAAATAAGTGCTTAGGCCTAATCACTAACTTGAGTGCTTAACCCAAATTACCAACTTAAAGACACATGCTCAAATTCTGCTCAAAATTAAAAATTAAACTGGTTTGAAAATTTCAACCTATAGTTTGAAAAATATGAACAAGTTTGAAAAATTTAAACTGGTTTTAAAAGAAATTAAGCCAAAAATAAATTGAAACCATAACATTAAATATGCGCTTTGCATGCAAGCACTGTGCTCGCAACAAAAATGGCGAATCGATGTACAGATTCAGAAGGGTTTTATTGAAGGCCCGAAGAGCTGAAACCTAATTCTAAAAACAAGTCTAGCCCAGTTAACATCTACATTGATGACTCATTAATCTACCAAAAAGTGTATCAATGGCTGAAAGCAAAGGCACAAAACGAAGAAAACTCCATCACAATCAACTGAAAAGAGAAGCGCTGAATACTTGAGAAACAATGGAAAGTGACTGCTGAAGATGGGAAAATACTAGACGAACAGAACAGGTATGTGGTACCAAAGAAAGAAATTTTCACAGTACTGGCAAATTGCCATCCAGCAATAGCTCACCGAGGAAGAGACAAGACAGAAGACTATAATGTTAAAAAGCCGTATTCAGGAATTACACAGGTGGTCCACTTGTTCATATCGATATGCAGCAGAAAAGTGTAACAGAATACCAAAAGAAAGCCATTACTCATCCAATAATCAAGCAGATGGCTTCATGAACCATGTGCAAATCAACTTAATAGATTTCAAAAATTTGTCATGTTATTATGTAAAGAGAAAACACACACATGGCTTCTTCATTTGTCTGACCACTTTATCAAATATTCTTGATGATACCCCTCACAGGAAAGCAAAGTGAACAAGTGGCTTAATATTAGAGAAACTGTTTTTCATGTTTGGATTCCCCAAAACACTGCATTCAGACAATGGAGGTGAATTTAGAAACAAGAACATGGAGAATCTGTGTAAAAGACACACAAGATACATTTTGTACATGGTGCACCAAGAAATCCTTCTACTCAAGGTCAAGTAGAGCGCCACTATCAAAGTAAACATTACAAACATCATAAAAGAAGAAGGGATTCAACCAAGTAAGTGGTGTCAAGTCATGCATGAGGCAGCCTACAAAAAATATATCACTGCATAGAGCAGTACAGAA
>JAHPZR010008455.1:0-16490 GCA_019787425.1 Platygyra sinensis
GCAAACATACAAAATGTCGATGTGGTTATATGTATTACATGTAGAATGAAACAGAAATGGGCTTTGCTCTTAATCTCCTTGATTTGGCTGTAACTAAAGCCGCCCCATCAAGTCACGTATAAATGTTTTGCGTTGGTCTGAAACAATGAATTTTCCTCTCTTATTAATTTGTAAGAGTAGGCTTGTGAGTGTCTAATTTCTAATATAAACAAAAATAAAATAAGTATATTCTTTTAGAAAAAAAAATAAAAATGAACCTTCGCGTTTATCTTGGATTTTGAATTTCAAATTGCAAAGAATGATGTTCCTGAAACTGTGATCTAATGCTGTATGATGTAAATAAATATGTATATATGAGAGTCTTTGCGTTAATCATGTTTGTTATTCACTTGCCAGCTACATTAAAGACAACGGCGGTATTGACACTGAGGCCAGCTATCGATATAAAGCTAAATTAGGGTTATGCCATTTCCAAAAAGCTGATGTTGGTGCCAATCTCACTGGTGAGTCGACGATCATTTACTGAACATTTCCGATAATTACAAGATTTTTGGCTGAAAACGTTTAGCTTGCCGAGGTTTGAATTCGATTTTCTGAAAGGCTAAGAGTTGCTGGCGTTTTTTATTAGGTTACATGGATATCCAAAGTGGAAACGAATCTGCCCTTCAGTCTGCTGTAGCCACTGTTGGCCCAATATCTGTCGGTATTGATTGTTATCACGAGTCATTCCATCTTTATCACAAAGGGGTCTACAATGAGCCGTAAGTACATGATTTTTTAACGCAGTAATAAATGTTTGTTCTATCATCGTCGTCATTATCATTATCAACAACAACGTCAGCATGATACAAGCCTGCAGTAAGTTATTCTTGTCGGGTGTTTCCTACTTCTAAGGCCGTAAGTGACACCCTTGTGGCATTCTACTTATGCCAGCAACATTTTCGATTAAGTTCCCTTGCCATATATACTTGCCTTGAAATAAAACCTGTAGAACGAGAATTTGAACTTTTCAGTGTGTTACACGGAACATGTCCATCTTAAATTATCCCTCGGTCTTCTGCACTGATGTTACATGACGTGCTTGACAATAAGAACTACAGTCGCTGGCAGGCAAATCGCAAACATGTTGAAAGCCTTGTCATTTCATTTCTCATTTCAGTTCCTGCAGTAGCACATTTCTGAATCATTATGTGCTCGTCGTTGGCTATGGAACCTACGAAGGCAAGGACTACTGGCTGGTGAAAAACTCCTGGGGGACTGGGTGGGGAATGGAAGGTTACATCATGATGACCAGGAATAAAAACAACCAGTGTGGAATCGCTACACACGCCAGCTATCCGCTAGTTTAGGCACCTTTATGTGCGATAAGATTATATCCCTTATATTATATGTGGAATATTTCTCGCATATTGATTGTTTCTTACTTTTGATCTATTGGAGGACAGACGCATAGATGACGCCATAAACAATTTTTTTTGTTTCATTATTATATAAAATAAGCAGTTTCCATGTTGCCGTGCGTCTGCTCAGTAAAAGATAGCAGATGACGTTAAAGTGTGGTAACAACCAAAACGTGACACACTATACCTCGCTTAAGACCGGACTCGCGTGACCCCTTTTTTTGTTTTTACCCGACATTTTGAAGTCCTCTGGGATCAATTATTGAACAGACGCTCTGCAAAATAAAATCTAGTTTTAATTTGTTGCCAGATTAATACATTATTTTGTTGCTGTCGTTGTTTTTTTCATTAACTTAGGATAGGACGAAAATAGCGCCGTAAAAGAACGAAATGATGGCGAATTTTCAGTGTTTTCCTTCTCCGCTCGTATGATTTTTATGTCAATGCATTTTCCTCCTAAAACGTTTTGATTTGCTAAGCGTCTTCGAGTCTCTGTTTTGCCTTTAGTTTGTTAGTTCTACAATGGGACCGATCCCTTGTTTTGTTTCTTTTTTTTTTTTAGTTCATGGCAGAAGTAGTAATCTATTTCAATCAGGATTCCTAACAATCTTTAGAATTTTGTTCAATATATTTCTTTTCTTTTTTCACGGTTTTTTTTATCATTTTGTCTCAACGTTTTTGCTGTTTTTTTTTTTCAATTGAAGCCGGTGAAATAAAGCCCGGGATTGATGTTATCCTAGATGGTCTTACTTAAATAATCCCCATAGCATTTAAACAGATTCACATTAGCACAAAGCGCGTTGACAGGCCGAAATTTGCATTTGCAAGATTTCTCGATTCGAGGAAACTGTAGTTTTCAATCACATTAACTTGACGTAAATCAACCATTTACCTAAGGGCCTTTTTCAAGCAGGTAAGGTAACCCTAGTGCTAGGGTTCATACCGGGCGAGTCAATTAAAGATAGTCCGGGTTTACAACAAAAATTTCACCGGTAGGGTAACCCTACAACCCAGGTCAACTTAATAATGCGCGGTTACACTCAAAGGGTCTGGAAACAATTAAAATGTTAACCCGGGAAGGCGGGTTACCCTACCTGGAGTGTTTACAAGGGAAAAAGTTAACCCGCCTGCCAGGCCCGGGAGTGGGGTACTCCCTTATATGGGCTATATAGGTATGTGCGGCCCAAAAGGGTATGATTTTTCGGCCGTTTTAGTCATAAATAAGGTATCAATTATAGCCTAGTTTGGCCATTTTGGTCATAAATAGGGTATGCTTTTGGTACTCTTGCCTTGATATAGGTAAGAGAGGCCACTTTTTCATCATGATCGAAAAGAAACTCAGCAAAAGCCCTGCACAAATTATGTTTACGGTAATTTAACATTGGTCTGAACTAGGGATCCAATTATAACGCAAGTCTGAAACAGGATTTTGATGTAAGGTTCACGTCATAAATAGGGTTTCGAATTTTTGGCCAGGCCATAAATAGGGTAGGGAATATCGCAGATTCTGGTCATAAATAGGGTGAGGGTTTTGGGTAGCGGGCCGCACACCCCCACCCAATTTTTCTGGGGGTACCCCCCTCCCCCCGGGCTGCCAGTGTGACCTTTGCACGTAGATAGTGTAACCCGCCTACTCGGGTAACTCTAGTTGTCTTGTAAACACGACGAATAAAAAAAGGGAAAATGTACAAGTGCTAGGGTAAGCCTCTTTCTAGGGTAACTCCCTTGCTGGGGCAACCCTCTCTCCTTGTAAACAGGCCCTAACTGACCAATCAGTTTTCGTTTTCTTTGTTGTGTTCCTGTTTCTATCTGCTTCAATAAATGATGAAATTTCACTGTCGTCTAACTGCGTTTCCTCGTTCGATTTATCTAATATACTTGGATCAATATTTGCCAGCCATTCCGACTCTTCGTCGTCAGAAAAATAATTCAAATTGTCCGCCATTTTTTTCTTCGCAACTTCAATTTAATTCGTCGCTTGCGTGCTGCGAGAAAACCTGTCCAACCGGTCCTCTGGAGTACAAATACCGCGTGATATTTGTACTCGTTTTGGGCGTTATTTGTACTCTAGGAAGTGCAGTTGGATAATAATACAAGATACACGTAAAAGTCATTCAGAAACAACATTGCATACTGGATAACTCTTCAATTCAGGTGCTAATCAGCCTGGACAGACAAATGCAAATTTTAACTTATCTTTCAGTTCTCGTTGAACTTCTCGTGTAGGTCGAAAGATGACTTAACACTACGCTTTTGTTAACTGAACGGTTTTCTTTTTAATAGAAGAAGTAGTTAATTCAATGTGTCGGAATTCTACAGTAAAATGGCAAAAACTCAATGACAGATGTTTCTGCTACCAGGTTCAGACTTTAAGACTGTCACGTTGCTACCCATCTGGATTCAGCACCAACGTCCGTCAAACCATGATCTCTCGACAGGTGTCGGTTTTTTGAATCGTTCGGAATGTATAAAACACTGAAATTCCCGTCTTGCGTCCCGTTTCCCGCACGAAAAATCAATAATTCCCACATTCTGCCAAGAAAATAATCAACTTCCCGCCTCCCGCGACCCCATTGCAATCCCACATCCCGCTTCAAATTTCCCTCCATCCCACATCTCGGCAACGAAAATAGGCTCATCCCACATCCCGTTAGACCCTCTTTATAGGTATTCAGTTCATAAACTGGCACTTTGTTGCCGCAACAACTGAATACAGCTGAATAAAACATACAAGTTTTGGAGGATTCTTAACTATAGCTAGCTACAACTGGCAGTTTTCTCGCGCGTTCACCGTGTTCTTTGGTACATTATGTCGCGACGTGCTCCACTCTGTTGCGACTCTCGATGTGGATCATGTGAAGCTTTTATGTTTATACTAACAACGGCAGAACAGATTATAAGTCATTGGACAACAACACTGCATATCGGATACTAGTAAAAACATCTGAGACTGAAGAGTAAACATTGACGATCGACTTACTGTAAAGGAGTAGTGGCGCGCGACGATTTTGCTGTCGGGTCAATTATGTGCTAAAATCATTATTTTGCTTCTGTTAAGCTACGACGAAGATATCAAATGAACTTTACAAGAGAGGGCTAACCATAACAAATTTCTTGAGGACTTTTGGAACACGTAGCATCAAAACTCGAAGAAATTGGCTAATTTTTTTCAATCCATTTCCATCCGTACCATCCCGGTAACGGCAGGCAGCAGGAAACAGTTTCAGTACCTTCAAATAGTCTTTAATAACAAAATCATTATCATTATCATTATCATAGATATCATAGATCACTAGTTTTGAAATTTAATTGATTGGAAGACACCTTCTAGCTGCAGCTAGAAGGTGTCTTCCAATCAATTAAATTCTCGATATAGGTGAGCAAATATCAAAAAGGTCGGGGATGCTCATGGTGTCGTCGTCTTCAAGGAATGTAAATCAAGGGTTTTGGTCTCACCTAAAATTTTAAGGACGAAACGACACTATTTTTAGCCGTGAAAGTATCCAGATCTTTTATGATGCGCGTAAAGGAAAACTGAAGAAATGCTGTGATTTTCGCTTCAAGTGGAGGATGTGCCGCTGGATTGGGTCGCATTATCACGACTGGATTGACTATCATGGAGTCGCATTTTTAATAGAGTTACTAGAATGGCGTCCTACATTGTCTGATTTTTTGGGTAAGAGAGTTCTTCATATTTACGGTTAGCAACCGTACGCACCAGAATGTTTGTACTGTAGGTGAAAAGTAAAGTGTTCTTTATTCAATAAAAGGTAAGTACATAAATAGAAAGTGACTAAGTTGGGATCGCGAAAATGACATATTTGCCCAAACGTGACTAAGATGGAGTCTATAACTGGCACAGAATAGACTATAATGGGGTAGGGTCTCTCAGAGGCCAGTGGCACATACCCAGGAAAAATTGACCCAAGTACGCCCTCCTCCCCCTGCCATTTCAGGTTTGAAATAAAGTTCAAGCCCCGGGCTGGAGCCTCTCTACGATTGACAAGCATCCCAGATCTCATCCCGGAGTACCCCTACTACTTTCCCCATTCCCTCCTCATTTCTTTCCCTAGTTTGCATAACACATTTTGAGTTCCGCGCGCGGAAGAAACCGACTCGTCGTAGTCTAGGGCAATTATGGTCATTCCATAAAAGATCTCGAGATTATTAGTCGGGCGAGGCCGACTTTAAATTTACCCTGCATTTCTCCACAAAACTCAGTCACGTGCAATGGGGAATACTGCAGACCCTTCAAAAAGGCTCAGCCTTCTTTCCACGATGTCAAAGTCGATGGCGGATACGTCGAATGTCTTAGCAAATATTGTAATCTTTTCTACGCTCAAACATACAGACCCACACGCCAGTCGCGGTAGATCCACTCAAAAAGATGGCGTGTGTAATGAGCATATATTTCGAAACGGGTCGTTCAGCGAACTCAAAATAGCAAAAGAATCAAATAATTTAGCGGATGTAGCGAAGGTCTTACCAGAATCATACCAGAAATCAAGTGAGTTTTCAGTGAACAGAAAATGTGGACAGAATGTTGCTACAGACGACAGAAGAACATTTACTGATAAAGGCAAGGTGCGTCGTATTCAGACTCTAGGAAACGACAACAAAGATGCCAAATAATAAAATTCAGGTCTCGTTACATGATGTTTGTTCATCACTGTAATATTAACAGCCCTGAGTACCGTGTGCGAAGACAATTCGGTAGTGAGCCCAGCAGAATACCTGTAAAAAAACCAGGAAAGCTTTCAGATAAAAACAAAAAAAAAAAGAAATTGGTCTACAGGCATATATAACACGCAACACAGTCAATAGACTTGCGCGTAATGAGTTTAAATTTAAATCCTGTGGTACTAAAACGATCAAAGGAGGAAAGTAAACCTATACATCGAGCTCCAGGAACATAAGCTCGATTTGATAGCTGCAAGAAACATTAGAATTTCTCTAGACAAGCCTATGGCTTGCTCGAAGTAAAGCCACGAAACGTAGGAGGACAAATATGATACCTGTGATAAGAATCTACCTGCTGTACTTGCAAACCGAGTTCTAATCATAGCCGGGTCCGGCGTCACAATATCCTGACGTACAATATAGTCGGGGGTGGAAGCGGAATAATGAATAATGAATAACGGCTTAAAAAACGAAATGAATAAGGAACATTTAGGGTTTGGACGTTCAGAATAAAGAATTATTTGGTTTCCGTAAAAGAATAATGAATAATAAACCGTGTCCGACATAACAACAAATCATGTGCAGAGTACGCTCAAAGTCACTCTCCCGGCTCTTTTTGCTGGCTGTGTTCACCGATGACAGTGATGAGTCTTCAATCGGAAAACACTTTGCGGCACGGTCTTGCCCATGATTGGTTCCTTGGTATTCACCATTGTTTTAAATGTTGTCATTGTCAGGTTCTTTGACCTTTGATAGGCGGCTACGCCATGTGTTGTGTTCCGATTGTCCATGGTGGCCATTTTCACACGTTTTCGAAGATTTGGACCATTCTTCGAAGATTTCAGATGACTCGCCCAATGTAATTGCCCGAAGGTTTCACGAATGTATCAAAATGTTCCCTGAACTTTTCCTAAGAGATTCGAATATTTCTGAACCTTGCCGACGACCTCAGAGGCGGGACTTTCCGAAGGATGTTACTAATACCGGGAACGGGGAACGGGGAACGGGGAACGGGGAACGGGGAACGGGAGTCTGGGAACGAGTGTACAGCGGTAACCCGCCAAAATATTCAAAATGGCGGACGAAGGAAACAAAGAGGGAACAACTGAGGAAGTGTCACGGTTGTCAAAAGGTGAGTTTCTGCTGGCTTTGCACCCAGATGACTATACGTTCTTGTTAGCGTAGAGTCCGAGTTGCTGGTTTGAAGTGTCACCCCGTCAAAAATATAAATCGTAGCCATTCAATAAAACCCAGATGATTGATGAATAAACGATCTTGCCAAGATTTCTAGGCTCGATTTCCGCCGCTCTCTCGTGACTACCAGCCTACAAGATTTAGGTCTGTGCGGTTATTCACCCACGCGTTATTCGAAAAAGTGTTTCGCCCAAATTTAAAGAGCTTTGTACGGAGACACCAAACAGAAAGAACTGTTTAGTTATCAAAACCTTGAGCAATAACTCATCTTTAACCTACTCGAGACCCTTATGGAGCCGCCATTTATGCCACGCAACGCATAAAGTTGGAGATTCTTGAATAATTGTGTGAAGCTTGATCGAGTTTCGTCCGAGTCATTTTCTTATTATTTGACAGCAGTGATAAACAGCTTGCTAATAGGCGACTGCCCTTTTAAAATAACAAAAATAAATTGCAATATACATGGAATGAAAAATACGTATTGGCAAATTGATCTTATAAAAGTTGGGTATGGTTTGCATGAACATCCCCCGAGGTGAGTACCATAAATGTTTGCAGCTAAAAATAATTGTGTAGGTCCCCTATGGCAGGTCACACTTTCAGGATATTCTTGTTCATGTTACAAGTCAAAGATTAATGTACTGTGTTTGTATCTATTTTGCAGACAATGTGCTGAACACAATTTGGTTTTCTCAACAACCTTGAATGTGTTTAAAGTAAAAGGTCTACTAACAAATTTGCTGCAGACATTGCCCCTTGCAATATCAATGCTTAAACTGATGAGAGTTAGAGATTTCTCTCCTCCCAGTGCTTAAGTGTTGGATGGCTTACATTTGCTCTGAGTATGGTGTTGTGCGGGAGTTTTTACCAACCCCACCTATGTTAGTGTAACATTGCGAGCATTACCAAATAAGGTAACGAACACGTGCGAGCAGGAGGAGATAATTTTTTGGACGTGACTAGAATTTTGAGTAGTGAGAGTTTTGCGAGAGGTTTTCCGAGAACGGTTGATTGTCAAGTGAAAATAAAACGGACGAGACAGACAAAAGAGTGAGTCTCTTGAGTTCGCAGAGTGAGTCTTAAGTACCGTCAAAAAGTACGGCTCAGTGTCTATTCCTGGGTTCTCAGTGAATGTGAGGTCACATACATGTAAAAGAGAAAACAGGCTAAATGAAAAGAAGTGGTGGAACAGAGAATTAACTCTGAAGTGTAAATTAAGGTACTATGTGAAACCCATAGGCGTTAGCCCTAATAAAGGGAATCAGGGAACCACACATTCACATTTAAATGAAAAGAAGACCTGGTTTAGTTACCAATAATATACATCATACTATTTACAGTGGTGGCAACTTACCAGTAAATTGTAGATGGAAGATGTGAAAAAAAACTGATTGACTTCTACTTGAAA
Source organism: Platygyra sinensis (assembly GCA_019787425.1). Lineage (NCBI taxonomy): Eukaryota > Metazoa > Cnidaria > Anthozoa > Scleractinia > Merulinidae > Platygyra > Platygyra sinensis. Next base: position 8,683 of record JAHPZR010008455.1, read on the forward strand.
ATAATAATTGAATTCCAAAGTATGTTTAAACTGAATTGCAAAGTAGTGGCAGGCACAAAATAACAACAATAATAATATTATATATTTCTATAAAAAATTAAAACCAGCACAAAAAACATATTCTGGAGTCAGCGGTCAACATTAAGTTCACCTGTAAATTACATTTAATTGTGATTTATATTTTGTTAAACTGGAAGATTACCTATCTTGGTGAATTATCAATGAATGAATAGCTCATGGTTTTATTGCATGTTCTCATATTACACCTCAGTGAAATTAACTTGTGCAAAGGAATCTTTTTACCCAGAACTATGCTATGCAGGTCATTTCAAGTATCTGTCAGTTTAACTAAAATTTATTATTTACTTCAATTCAAGTCTTGTGGTCAACAACACAATGATCATGTAATGATTTTAACATTTTTACATTGAATGTTAAATATCTTGCCAAAAAACAGTCTCCACACTACCTTCTCAGGTCACCTCAGAAATTATGATTACAATCAATTGAATTAAGAATAGTCATGAAGGGTATATAGCTGTATACCAAATCATTTATACTGGGATGTTTTGACTGAAATTGCATTATATAGGTCACTAAGTATTCTGTTTTGGTCTATTTCAATTCTAAATTTGATATCATAAACAGCAGCATAGACTGCTGGCAGTCTGTTTGTCTCTAGAAATTTCAGCAGGGATTATGAGGAGACACTACTTATCCTAAAGAAGAATCCTCTCACCTTCTTCCCTACTCGGCCATTCTGCCATACCGCTCTTTTGCGTTCGCGATGACTAAACACTCGTCTAAGCCTGGACGTCTAAGTGACCCTTAGAGAAGAAACCGGCTGCAAGCAGACTAACAGCAGCATGCTGTAGCTTTCTTTGTTTGAGAACTACAGTGTTGGTGGATAAATTTAGTTTTTGGGAAATATAGCAAAGAAGACTCCAAGCCCATAGTCTCTTAAGATACCTTTTGGTAATTTAGCATTTGCTTCAAACATATTTGCTGGTTCTGGTATAATATATCCTTACAGGTATGATAATACAAAGTTTCCCTTTGTCATCTTGTTGTTGGTAATGCACATAAAACACTTATTATTAATTTTATTAATTTAAGCTTATGTGTAGTCTCACTCTCCCACTTCCACCAACATGCAAAGGAAAACACATATGAAGAAGTAGGACATCAAAAATAATCAGCCATAGATAACTATACAATAACATCGAAGAATTGTAAATTTCTGGTTGAGATAACTCAAGACAGGCAGTGATCATAATAGTGAGAAATATAATCCGAAGCAGCATCCAAAAATCTTGGACATTGGCCAAACAAACGGATGACATGTACAAGAAAACATTAAGAAAAAAGGAAACAAGCCGAGCCCCAAATTTATACACTTATCGTGATAAAAACAAGGATAGATATCACACAATTAACTCCCGCGAATGCTGCAAATCAACGAAAAATCCCCAACTTGCCTTGGCCCGAAGGACTTCAATTTTCGTAAAGTTCCACTACCGAACTTAAGTTTCAAACAAAAATGATCCACAATATACTGATCCTTGTTACCCCGCAAACGACCAAAAGAATATCCTATTATCAAATGCTACTCCAATCGGTGTGTACAAAATGCAGAGTGCAGACTGCACACAGGCGGTGTTGGACTGTCGTTTCTCGACCGATTAATATTTCTGCACTCATGATGAGAATCAAACGAAAACTTTCTAGGAGCTGCTAGTGTAATAATATCTAGGCCAGCTACTTGCCAAGCCTCAATGGCAGGTGAGCATTTTTCTGCAGCAAAACTGGTCAATGGAATCGAAGTCGTGCTATGTTGAAAACTTTTGCTCAGCACTCGCGCTTGACATCCGATTCGATTTTCTACTTAGGCGCCATTACAAGCTTTGTTTATCCCAGTGCCAATCAGTCTCTGTTCTTACAAGAACGTACTGGTCATCTGCGGGCACAGCTGGTAGAAACTCACGCTTACTCAAACTATTTCGCTTGGAGCCCTTTCTTTTGTTTTGTCCGCCATTTTGAATTTTCAAGCGGGTTACCGCTGTACACTCGTTCCCAGACTCCTGTTCCCCGTTCCCCGTTCCCCGTTCCCCGTTCCCCGTTCCCGGTATTAGTAACATCCCTTTCCGAACGATTATATTGACTAGACCGATCATAGTTTTCGCGCGCGCACAAGGATTGCAAAAAAAACAAACATGCCGTCAATAGAGCGATCATTTTATTTACTCAACAGTCGCACTATCTGTACTATTTTTCTCTATAACTGAAGGCAGCGTATTGATGGCTTTAGTCTTTTATTACAAAGATATGTTAGAAAAGGTAATGATGCAAAGAACTCAGCAATCCTCAGCTTTTCTTTGTTACCGGAACCCAGTTAGATGCAGTGCATGCGCAATTGCTCGAACAATTCAGTGTATCTACCAATTTTTAACTTCAAACTCCAATATTAAAACAACACCAAATCTTCAAAATTTCTTATTTCCATAAATTTTACTAATCCTTTGAGAAAAACTATTTATCTCCAAATATACCTAAAAATCACCAAAAAATTTACAAAACAACCCAAAACATAGATATGTGAAATGAGCATAGAGATTCTTGATTGCTTGAAACGTAAACGAGATATTTAGATTAAAAACATAATACCCAGCCAAAATACGGCTTTTAAGTGGACCCCCGCCTTAAGTTAAGGGAACAAACGTTTATCAAACCAGTGCTGTCATCGATACCATATTTTTACGATAACTGCAGAAATTCTCGCGCGCTCATTGGCTAATTCTTATTGTCAGTAAGCGGACCGACACCCCGGGGGGGGGGGGAAGGTACTTCCTATAATGGCCTATACGGGGAAGCTCCGCCCGAAAGAGGTACCTTTTTCAGGCTTCAGGTATAAAAAAGGGTAGGGAAATCACAAGTTGAGGTATATAAAAGGGTAGGAAAATCGGTCATTTAGATATTTAAAAGGCCCATCAATTATAATTTTTTGAAAAGACGCCCCTTAAAGTTGTATAAGGTCATTTGTTAAGCACTACCTGAAAACGAGAACAAGACTTCCTAAAATAGGTATGTGAAATGGGTACCTTTTTTCAATAGAAGGTATATAAAAGGGGTACCTTTTCTGCCAAAATGGTACGTGAAAGGGTAAAGGGAATAAAACTTCGTTAAGTACCCGCCCCCCCCCCTCCCCCCGCGGGACAGACACATGAATTTATAATTCATGCGACGCTTCAACGAACGAGAGCGGACAGTTTGACAATTGATCTCAGTTATTAATGCGTATTTATATCTTATTAGACGTTTTGTGGTGTAGTATCACTGAGTCTTTTTACGAGTTGTTACTCTGGTTTTCCGCCATGTTGCTTTCTGCACAGACGAGGCTATTTTCCGTTCCATTCTCCTCTCAGAGCCTCGTTCCAAGTCCGCTCGCGTGGAGCGAAGAAAAAGCCTCGTTTCGAGGTCTCCAGAGAAGGAACTCCTCAAGTTCCAATACAAAGTGTCACTTAAGCCATTTACTTGTTTTACTCTCAGTACAAAACCGGAAAGCATGGTCGATGGCAAGCATATGCCTGATTGTGGCGTAACTGGAAATAAAACAAAAAAGCCTAATGAAGTGTCTTAACTGTTTTTACTGCGTTTTCTGTGCCCTGTGCCCTGTGACCTGTGACCTGTGACCTGTGACCTGTGACCTGTGACCTGTGACCTGTGACCTGTGACCTGTGACCTGTGCCCTGTGATCTGTGCCCTGTGATCTGTGCCCTGCGACCTGACCTGTGACCTACGTTTTGTACCTGCCGTAAAAATACTTTGATCTATCTTCGGCGAGCACCGTGTGGGACTGGCTAGTCTGGCTAATCTTGAATACAAAGTTGATGGAATTGTAACGTCGATGCAACGTAAGTTACTCGACAAACTCGAAACGGCCGAATAATGAATATCGAGCAAAAATGAATAAGGAATAATGAATAACTCTGAAAAAAATTAATGGAATAATGAATAAGAGAGATCCAATTATTCCGCTTCCACCCCCGAATATAGAATGCGAGTAAGCAACACGTTCACGGTAAATGTCATATTTTGTCCCTTAAAAGCAAATACTTGGAGACTAATTAAACAAATTTTGCAATAGAAATGAGCCCAAACAATACACTAACGCATGGCAAATTATAGAGGTGTCAAACTCAAGGAAGCAACACGCAGTAACAGCGCACAGAAATCATGCAGACCTATGACCTCTTAAAATTTGCCTTAGCACGATCTAACGGTTCTAGCTTTCTCATAATAACACAATACGAAATGCCCTTCATAAACAAGAGTGAAGTGACAAAAAGGTCGAATGACCGAAAAATAAACGGCAAATCTAGTGTACAAATGGCACGAACCGTAAGAGTCGTGTTTGGCCCGTCTATTTTATTTACCTGTGATAAGAATCTACCTGCTGTAGCCGAGTCCGGCGTCACAATATAGTATGCGAGTAAGAACACGTTCACAGTAAATGTCATATTTTGACCCTGCAAAGCAAATACTTGGGGACTTAAAAACAAATCTTGCAATAGAAATGAGCCCATACAATACATAACGCATGGCAAATTATAGAGGTGTCAAATTCAACGAAGCGATACGCAGATAACAGCGCGCAGAAATCATGCAGACCTCTGACGTGTAACGACTCTAGCTTTCTCCTAGTAACACAATACGAAATGCCCTTCATAAACAAGAGTAAAGCGGCAAAAAGGTCGAACGATCGAAATTTAAACGGCAAACCTAGCGTACAAATGGCACGAACCGTAGGAGTCGTGCTGGGCCTGTCTATTTTATTTACCTCAGGAAAATAACATGCGGAGCCTGGAAATGACAAGACGTGGTTAAACTCAAACGTGAACAGCGGAAAAATGATGACAAAACATTGACTGTATTGCAGAGTAAACTGACAATGTTTTGAAATTATGTGTAATTACCTTCTTCATAATTTTTTTTTTGGAAAACGCGAAAACCTGGGTCGGTCGAACGACGCCAAACGATCGAAAACGGGGAATAGCCTTACGGGACAAAAAAAAATACGCCACAGCCACAAGCGGGGACCTTGGACAAACAAGTAACTGGTCAAAACTAGTTGCAGCATATCTTCCAGTAGCCCGACTTACGATCTTAGATCGTCTTGTTTCATTTATTTGTAGCTTGATTCTGGGTCACCAGCGCCCGCAGTACTGAGATTCTTTCCGAGCGCGAGCTGAGTCGAGCTGAGTCATTGTTGCGTTTCAATCTCGTGATTTTTTGAAAGCTGACACCTCTTTAAACAATCACGCCTGGGTCTTGTGACTTGTGTTGATAAATTGCCAGCATTCCGGGTGCGCGGCACTGTCAGGTTATCGTGCTTCGTTACATGAGTGGAGAAGAAGTTACTTGCCGGCAAAATGAAATTTGTTGTTGCATTTGTGCTTTGCGTATCCGTTGCAAGCTGCGCTGTGTTGCAGTTTGATGACTACGAGGAACAGTGGCAGGCTTGGAAAACTTTCCACGGCAAGCAGTACGAGACAGACACCCAAGAAGCAGCTCGTTATGCAATTTGGAGAGATAACTTAAGGGTATGTAAACTTAAAATGCTGCATAAATTTTCTGCTTGGGAGATAAACTGTGGATTTTAAACAGTAATACAAGACAAACTTGTTCATTTCCTTGATCAGAACACTTGCATTTCGCCTCAAACTCGGACAGTTTAATACTTCGTTAGTAAATTGTACTAGATTTGTTATTTTCCGGTGGCAACCCAAAGGAACACGCAGCATGAATTTATGCAAACGTCATACAATGTTTCTACAGTGAATAAACCATGTTTCATGTCTTAAGCGGCGATCGGTTAAAGATCTGGATGATTTCTGTCAAATTTTGTAGTCTCGTAAAATTGGCGTTCAACTTTCGAAACGTTGGGAATTTGCCTAAAATATCTTGAAACATTAAAGTGGCTTTGAGAGTTTACGTGTCGTAGTGAAAATCTCAACAGGGGATCAGAATGTCTAGAGATTTCTAAAATTTAGCTTCTTTAAATGCTATCATGGGTTGCATGAGTTGTTGAGCCAAAAGATTGAATGTAATGTTGTTTTTCCTAGGACAAAAGATCAAAAAATCAGACCGATGCATAAAAGACGACTCTAGATATCAAATGTTTTCCGGTGCCAGGCACAGATAGCTTTCAAGGAAATCGTTGCTAAAACTATCATTTTTTGAACTTATTACCTTAAAATACTCACGATCAACTTCAAATTCATATGGACGTACTGCACTTGTACTTTTGTTGTTCGCGGAATGAGGTAAAGACCGTGAAGGGAATTTTGAGAGACCGATCACGAAATGCGACATGCGCGAGGGATATGCACGAAGCTCGAGCGATATATCGAAGCGCGAGCGTTATGCGCGGAGTGCGCGCGGTACTTTGTTTACTTATTCACTCTAATTCAGTTTTGGGTTTGTTTTGTATTGACATCTTGGCATATAAATTGAAATCGTGTGCATTGTTCCATGTTACACAGACGTTGATACTTAAAAGTATTTTTTTCTCACAGCCATCTTCGATCGCATAATTTAGAAAATGAAAATAAAGCCCTGGCCAAACGGAGTTGCAAGTACACGCAAGCTAAAAACTTGGGTCTGCTTGCGACTCCGTCTGGCCAGGACTTGCGTGCACTTGCGTTGACTTGCGATGACTTGCGCTCACTTTGGTCGAGATCAAATTTTTGCGCAAGTCAAAGCAACCTTTGCACTGTATAGGCCACCCAAACCAAGTCAACGCAAGTTGAATGACGTCCTTTAACCTATTATTAGCCAATAAAATAGAGGATAGTCCGCCTTAAAATGTCTTTTTTTGTGACTTGCATGTACTCGCGAGGAAATTTGCGAGTCCGTTTGGCCACACAACGCAAGTCTCTTCGCAAGTTCAACTTGTGTGCCATTGCGACTACTTGCTGGTCCGTTTGGCCAGTGCTTAAGTACAGAAGTGCGCGATGGTGGAGGATGTTCGCTGCTTGAATAATTGGTCTATTTGAATTGTTATTTATTTACAGCAGTAACAAGTTTTGTCTTTTTCGTAATGGTCTTAACTATTTTATTTCTAGAAAATTCAACAACACAACTCCGAAGGACACTCGTACACCCTGGCCATGAACGAGTTCGGTGATCTGACAGTCGACGAATATCGTTTCTACTTCCTGGGACTTCGTGCTCACTTCTCCAACGAAACAGAACGAGAAGGGTCTCACTTCCTTCCTCCCAGTGGAGTAACTCTACCTGATACTGTTGACTGGAGAACCAAGGGATACGTCACTCCTGTAAAGAATCAGGGTAAACTTTCGTACTCCTTCTCCTCCACCATAATGTTCATCATCATCATCATTATCATCATCATCGTCACCATCATCTTCTTCTTCTTTTTCTTCTTCTTCTTCTCTTTCTGCTACTACTTCCTTTTCTCTTCTTTCTCCTTTCACTTCCGTCTTCTTCTTGCTCTTGCAATCGTTTTTTCTCTTGCTCTTGCCCTTTCTTCTTCTCTTTCCTCCACTTCTCTCTCCTCTTCGTCCAGCTCCTCTTTGTCTACCTTGTTTTCGTTTGCACATTTTTGCCTTAACACTGATTGTACTCTTTTCTAATTCTCTCAGGCCAGTGTGGTTCTTGCTGGGCGTTCAGTGCTACCGGATCACTGGAAGGACAACACTTTAAGCAAACAGGAAAACTCGTCTCCCTCAGTGAACAGAATCTGGTCGACTGCTCCAGAAGTTATGGAAATAATGGCTGTGAGGGTG
>JAHPZR010008456.1:2500-5000 GCA_019787425.1 Platygyra sinensis
CGTTTCGAACATGTTAGCACTGGACTCGGTAATTTTGCTCGTTACGGCCACTAAGATGGTTAAAACGGACTTATTTACAAGCTCACTTGTACATTTTAGAAGGACAGAACCTAACAAAGGCTTCATACTGTCAAGAATTGCGATGTTTCTACAAGAACCATCCAGGTGCTGTTCAGATCGGTTCATCTCGTTCGGCAAACACTGTTGAACGGAAGATAAGAAGACGATTATTTTGAAGGGAAAATAGGGAGAAAACCCCACATACGGCCACTGGATTTACAAGGTAAGCTTATGCACCAGTCAATGTAAATCCCCGGTCCCCCCAACCCGGGCAATGCGGGGACTTTAGCGGGGACAAAGTTAACGTTTGACAATCAACAGTGCCCCGGTACACGGGGTTTTGGATGAGATTTGCTTCTTCGGTATCCGGACCGGGGAATATTTTTTGCAGGAGGAGTGGAGTCTCTCGTAAGAGACTGGGACCGACCTAGAAGACTACAAAATGGCGGAAAGAAACGTGAGTAATCTGTTGACATTCGAAATCTTGTTTTATCCTTATTTCGTGCTTGCCATCCTTCTCTTAATTGCCAAAAATATAACTTACGAAAGTAACACGATTGTTTTTATGTAAATCCTTTCGGTATTTCCGGCCTTCGATGTGGGCTTTTTATAAATATGTATGAGTCTGGTTGCCATGTGATCTGCCGTTCTCTCGCTGCATGAGAGATATCAAATAAAAGTCTGTTTATTTTTGAGACCAAACGCTGCATGAGAGATATCAAATAAAAGTCTGTTTATTGTTGTGACCAAGTTGACTATCTTTTGAGTGTTTTTGCCGTGGCCATCATGAAGGAGTATAAAACAATGCAATGATTTTCCTTTGGGAAAAAAAGTTTAAGTTTTGTGCAAATGTTTTTTTTTTCATGTTTTACTCCTGCGACATGGTTGCAGCGAGAACACTCCATATGACTTTTTTAAACGTAAACTTTCCCTGGTAGGCGGGGACAATCGAGGGCATTTGCATGAAAATATTGCCCCGGGGGCGGGAACATTTACTTACTTTCTCCAGCCTATTAGTCCAAGTCCCCGCATATGCCCGGGTTGGGGGGACCGGGGATTTACATTGACTGGTGCATTATCAGTATTGATTTTAATTTAATTGGATGCTAAGAACTAAGATTTGCTTTTAATATTGGGTTCGACAGCAGTTCCGCGCAGTAATTGAAAGCCCCAAACTAATCTTTATATCCTTGAAAAGAAGAACATTTCCACTAATCACAACTGAAATCTCAAGTGATTCGGAGTTATACCGCATAGGAAAAATGTGTCTTGAAAAAATGCTCCAAAATAGATTTTAAAACCATGAAATATTGGTGACTCTTAAACACAAGCCGTGAATTCAAAGTTAGACGAAAACTCCTGGTTTGCGGCTTAAATAATTTGCCAATACCTCCCACACAAATATACAAAAAGAAAAAACGCGATTGTGCTTTTGCACTTTTCAGAAGCGAAGTTCATGTGTTGACACTCGGCGGACTAATGTCCGCCATATTTGAAGTGGTCGGCAGGTTGTACAGTTTTTGCGAATTTTCTGGAAAACAAAAGTAGATCTAAGCAAAAAAACTATACCACGAAGTTTATTAGCTCATCATGAGTTATCTTTGAGCGAAATATGAGGGTAGTCATTTTTTGAACCATGTGCCACCACTCACTCGGTCACGAAAAAAAGGCGCTCTTAAGTTGAAATGGTGATTGTAGCAATGTCTCTAGGGAATAATGTCAAGTTCAGGTCAGAAAAGTAAGCTTTGGAAGGCAAATACTAGGTGACTTTCAGTTTCATGCGCGCTGATCTTCGTCTGTGAATTTTCTTTTTTGTGTTCAATTTGTTTGTGACTGCCAGTTTTGTACTTTCATAGCCTCGTATTTACAGGTGTGTATGTATGCTTATTTTCTTGTATGCTATAGAAATGTGTGCCTTTATACATGATTTTTGTATGTGCATGGCCTCATCTTTGTGTCATCTGTAACCTTCAGTTTCCCGTGATGTATTTTTGACAATGAATCAGTGCACGTTTTTGGTCTCTCGTTGCCAGTGATCTAAACTTTCACTTTTGCATGCTCCTTAAAATCTATGACTTCCAGTTTACTTGAAATGATATACCACGGTTAAGTCCACTTTCGCTTGTTTATGATTTTCTGTGAATTTTAAGGCATGTTTATCTTTTATCTTTCATTTTCTTTAGGGAGGTTACCTTTGTCGGTATAGTTCAATTTCGTACATTTGTCGTAGTAAATTAATCTTAACGTCGTGCTTTTAGCTTCAATCTCACCACGCAATTAGAGGCAAAACCATAGACTTACTAACGAACTACACATCAAAGTTAAGAAAACTTGTGTCAGTTTTTTTTCTGTTATCCTGTAGACAAACAAAGTCCTATTGTAAAAGACAGGCTGTCTTCGCCTTTGTATTCTTTCCATCAAGCTAAAAGGAAGTGGTAAG
>JAHPZR010008457.1:0-12131 GCA_019787425.1 Platygyra sinensis
TTGATCAAAAATAAGACACAAACAGCAGTGATAAACATATTGAACTTGTTCATTTCGTATGTACTCTACATACATTTTCAAAAGTAACCGTTGAAATTTAAAACAGCTATTTATATATAACAAAGCGGGTGAGGGGACTGGAACCTAGATTAAGCAAATACTTAACAGTAAAATATAAAATATATATAAAAAATATATATAAATAAAAAAAATAACAGATTAATAAAGCATCAACCTTTCACTTCCGACGTTGACGTTGAAAGCTGGTTGAAGTTCTTGAATAAATAACGTCTCTTTTATCTTACAATGATAGTCTGGTTTGCCCTTCGCTAAAATATCAAAATGATCCCACTTGATGTTATGTCCAGTGGCCTTGACGTGGTCAGCAATGGCTGAAGCATTGTCATTTTTAGCGAGGGCCTTAAAATGTTCGGTTTTTCTATCGTGAAGCCGTCGTTTAGTTTTACCGATGTAAAAACCATTACAATCCCAGCAATTTGCTCTGTAAATAACTCTGGATTGCTGTGAACGATTAAAACGGTCTTTGTAAGGAAAGAAAGATTTTATACATCGAGTGCTCTGAAAAACAATCTTAAGGTTAACACAAGAGTAGAATTTGTACACACAAGATTTCAGGCGTTTAGCGACTTGGTTACTTTGCAAACCTAAGTAGGGAAGTAGGACAATGACATCTTTCTTGGGAACAGTAGACACAGGGTTGCTATGCTGGTGTTGTCTGTTTTTGTTCAAAACATCGTTGATATGATAGTTGATTATGCCTTGTGGGTAGCCGTTCTGAAGAAGGAGTTTTCGAAGATCATTGAGGGCAGATTGTAGCAAGGAGCCAGATGAACAAAGACGGTAGTAGCGATAAGTGAGGGAGCGGATGAGGTTTATTTTGTACTTTCGTGGAGTGAAGGAATCCCATTTCGTGTAGAGACCTGTGAAAGTTTTCTTTCGGTAGATGGATGTCATGAAAGTGTTGTTTTGGTTAAGTATTTGCTAAATCTAGGTTCCAGTCCCCTCACCCGCTTTGTTATATATAAATAGCTGTTTTAAATTTCAACGGTTACTTTTGAAAATGTATGTAGAGTACATACGAAACGTCAAGTCAAAATGAACAAGTTCAATATGTTTATCACTGCTGTTTGTGTCTTATTTTTGATCAAATTACGATGGCCTAAGAACAAAAGTATTTACGATGTGTATATGTAGTAGAGTATTGCATTGCAAGCAGAGTAAGCACCTCACATTGTAAATAATTACTGTAAATAGAGTGTTGTATTGTAAGTAGAGTGTAGTATCGTTAGTAGTGTAAGTGCCTCACATTGTAAAATAATAATAATAATAAATAAATAAAATATTTAAAAAAAAAAGAAAGTGTGTCAAGCATATGGAACAATATCTATTAAAATTTGTCGAGAAATTACACTACTTAAAACGACGTGGACGTAAAGCGTTCGTATAGTCGTTGTCCGTTCGCGATCATATTAAATTTCCATTCCAGACTGAGTAACGGTTTTGTGCACTCTTTCGACTATTTCTTTATTTCCGTCTAATAATTTTTTTTTTATTTTTTTTTTAAGTTAAAGACGATGATATGTACACTATTATTAAGCAATAAAAAATATAGGTCACCATGCTCGTTTAAAAGAAACGAGCATTTATTTAGCCATTCGAGCTAAGCCTAAGGGAAATTTATTTCGTCGTGTACCGGTGCAGGCGCTCATTTGCGCGGGCTAACAGCGCGAAAATCGCAGGTTCTCGGTTCCTTGTCTCCTTTGACCGTGATACCCTACCCAAACAAGTGAGCCTGCTCGCAGGCTATAGGGATGCGTAATGCAATACTGAGAAATCACCTTAAGACTTGACGTTTCGTATGTTACTCGTATTTCGTAATTTTTTATTTGTTATAAGGTGGGACTGAAAAAAAAAATCGAGGTTTGGTTTTTCACGAAATTCGAATGTTCAGATAATAAAGTTTTATTTTAACAATTTCTGTTGCCATAAGTTTAAAGCTCGTTTTCTCAAAACGAGTTATTTTTGCCGTTGAGAAAAGATATTTTGGGAAGGATTTGGCCAAATGAACTGAAATTTTCAGGATTTGTTGTTGAGTAAGTTCAGTACAAGGGCGTAGCCAGGGGGGGGGGGTCCTGGGGTGCCCGTGACCCCCCCCTTTGTAAGCCTTTTTGAAAGCAAACAACCTACAATATTCAGGTGACAATCTGATGAGTACCCTCTGAATGAGTCAGTGTGACCCCCCCTTTGAAAAATCCTGGCTACGCCCATGGTTCAGTAGGATGAACATAGAACTTTTCCATCCATTGCATTTTGTCGAAGTTATGCATTGAAACGTAACTGGTCATCATTTGATGTGTTTATAACTTTTCCCAAATCTCTATGCTTATCACAGTAAGCTTTTACGAAGTTTTCCGACCACTTTCTGAAGATTTTCAGAGTCTCCAAACGTTATACGAAGGCCACGCGAGCGTTTCCGAGCATCTTCCGACAATTACCGCATTTACAAAGACTTCCGACCAAGATATTTAAAACACCAACAGATTTGTGTACAGTTTAAATGGTCAAACGTTTAAATGGTCAAACGTTAACATCACTTCATCGATATGATGAAGTGAAACTATTGTCATTTTACTCATGTTCAGTTACGGCTTTTTTCAGGGCTGGAAACTGATGTAAAACACTGCAGACATAATATAGTCGAACCTCTATCAAGCGCCGGACAGCACTCTGGGACGAGACAATAGATGTGACCGAAAAGAGAGATTCACCCGAAAACAACGCTAGGCGTGGTCCAGTTTTCAGTTTATCGAATTTAAGAAGATGCAAATGCATGGAAAAAAAAGTTTAACAATGATGGCTATAATACGGTCTATAACGTTAACAAAAGCCAGAGAAACAATTACGTTTACAGACGTGACTTGTCTGTCAACGAAGCACTGGCTTGTGTACTGTACAATTAAACAAACTAAAACGCTGTCATTGTTTTCATTAATACTGCTAAAAATGTGTTTTTACAGTATTCCATATTGTCATTGTTTTGCTTTCAGCTGGCAAAAATCGTCCAACTTCAAAACTTTATGGCCGTTAAATACAGGTATAAACAAAAATCACCCTTGGGACGACAAGAAGATGGCCGCCGTCACTTAATAGAGTTGGTAGTTAAGGTTTTTATGACAATGTATAGCTGACAGTTTTTTCCGGTGCTTTTGCCGCTGGCAGCCAAATAGAGGTTCGACTGCAATTGATTCAAATCTAAGCTGGAAAACCCAAGTACAATTTAGAGCTGGTATCAAAAGAAGTATAAGTATTCTATGTAAGTTTAAGCATCTTGCTGGTTTAAGCATTGTGCTTTCAAAATGATCAAAGGATATTTACCCCACGAAGGTTTCAGATCTATAGGTCTTTGAAAAATAAAGCATCTTTAACCTCAGTGTTAAGGGCCTGTTACTCTGCTCTGAAGAGGTTGGTTTTCATTAGCGCATAACCAGAAGGAATATACGCAGATGAAGGTGCTGTTAACTGCCTTTTGCTGAGGAGGTTTTTCCTGACATAACGCTCTAACTACCTCAACCGTGGTTGAATTAAATATTTTTCCTGCTTCAAAATGACACTTTTTTAGTCTCGTCACGCACGCTCCTGACGAGACAAAAAGGGCTGCCAGGAGGAACTACCTGACCTGCGGCAACCCTTTAATTGTGAACAATCTTACTACCTTTGCGTATGCGCTGGGGCTGCTGGCGCCCAGTTTTCTCGTCTTAGGTCCCGTTCACTCCACAAATGAAGAATTGGAAAACCGCCATTCTCACCCTAAAAAGCGCATCAAATGCTTTCTGCCCACACCGCGCAGCAGAATTTGAAATTTTGTTTGTGAGAAAAACTAGGACAGGGAAAATCACGTGATTATTGTTCTGTGACAACATTGGTTTCAAAAAGCTCAGTTTGTTAAAGCGTTTTTTCCCTCCGTACTGGCGTTTTCAAGCTCCGTTTTGCATGATCAGTAGGCTACTCCGCTACCTTGTTTTCAAGTTCCTCCTGGGAAGTGTTGACACGCCCTTAGGTATCGGCCTCGTCCAAATCTTTGTTGAGGCTGGAGCGGCCTGCAGAATTTTTAGAGAAAAACAGACTTCCTGCAGTCTAATGCGCTAGAGAAAACCAGCCTTTTAGAAAGAGCATTATACACAGAAATTAAGTACTGTAAGATACTACTAAAACACTCCAGTTGTTAATTTAAGAAAACTTGCTATCATTTTATTTACTGCATTATAAATGCAATATATTATTGCTTGTTAACTATAAAATATTTTCTCTTCTTAGAATATTTCCACTAGTGGTTGCTCAAGACGACTGCAGATCAGTCCTCCAAGCATTATTACGTATTAAATTTTGTCCCCTGTGGACAGATTTTTTATTTGACTGTAATTGTTTAATAAAGTCCGTGCAATTCGTGCATTCGCCCCCTACCAATCAGAGCAGAGACTTTTCTTCTCAAAGCCAATTCAGATGCGTTGAAAGCTCAGTGAATGAGTTTTTTCACGTGACTTTTCCGCTGTTTATCACCAACTGCTCCTGACCTTTCCCGCGCTTTTCGGTGATTGCCGAGATCCGATTGGTTGGCTAATATTTACAAGAGCAACGATTCCGTTCTAAACAATTTTGAATTTTTACAGCTTTACAAGTCATTTGAAAATCACTATTTTTACAGTAAATATTACAAACAAACCATTTACAATTTTACTGTACAGTTCGCTATAAATTGGAATGGCGATTTTGCTACCAGGTCTGTCACCGCGAATGTAAAATGTTGGGAAAGTGTGACCACAGAAAACATCCCTTATATTTTTACTGTCTTTGTTTTGTCTGAGTTTCAAGAAACATGAGACGCAGTAAGTTCTTGCCCTTGGCATAACTATTATTAGTCAACAATTTTTTTTTCTTTAACCGAGATGAACAATTTGTTCATTCCCATAAACTGTGTCCTGGCTGGATTTGAGAATCGATCGGTTTTAGGAGTCAAAGTTCATTTTTGACTTTTATCCGTGATCCCCGTGAGGGGTAATTTTGGTATACCTCAAGTCTGTGTCAGGCCGAACTAATGGCAAAAAGTTTCCACGAGGACATTTCGTTACATTGTACACTCCCCCTACGCAATTTCAGCTTTATCTGGACCCGAGGCGCTGCGTGACGTTGGTAAACGTGCGTGACATCATAGATAGGTCTTGTAGTTTTCGGGGTGGGGTATAACACCTCGTATTGCATTTAACCACTGTTTTTTTATCCTGCTCAGTGGAGGCTTGCAGTGTGTGAGATTGACCATATTCTGCGTCTGTACTTGATACTCTGAAAACGTGCTTTGCTGTGGAGACAAAAGAATCGTTACATAATAAATGGTTTGAACCCAGGAGTATCAGAAGTTCGTATTGTGTGATCGTCCGGGTGAGGGTTAGTTCTGAAAAGAACTGTTGTTAATGACTGACGTTTCCACAATTTGATCGGAGGTCATCTTCAGGGTCAAGTCAATAGTGTCAATGATGTTTTAAGTCTGGTCCGTTGCAAGCGATTGGTCAGTTAAGCCAGGATGGTATTGGCTGACACACTCGAGTTAAGTTTGTCATCAGTCATTGGTCGGTTTCGATCAGTCTTTTGTTGGTCAAATTGGTCGGTTTGACGTCCGACTACTGCTAATTAATTCGGTCCGTTAGAAGTCCGTTTGTCGGTGTCGTTTTCGTCGTGGATAAGTCTTTTGGAGGGCGCCGGTAGTTGTTGACATCTGTTAATTAAGAGGCGTTTGTTCTAAGTTAGTGTACCAGCTTTTCAGAGTCAGTCACTGAAAATAGCTTGTACTGTAGGTTAATATTTGAGGAGAGTCCCAGTCAGTGTAATGGTTCGTCAGTTGATGATGCACAGCAATGTGATTGTTGGCATCACCATTTCTCGTGGCTCGTTTGCGTTAAGGTTTCCGCTAGTCTCACTAATGTAGGAAGCCAGGCAATCCAAACATTTCATCTTGCACAATGCTCCCTGTGTGTTGCTGGGTTCGCCCCTGTCTTTAACGTTGGTCAGTAAGTGTCGTAACGTAGTTGTAGGTTTGAGGGCTCCTCGGACGTTGCAGGGCTGAAAGAGCAGTGAGATGGACTAAGAAGTGCCCTTAATGTAAGGTATAGTCACTGAAGTAATAGGTGTCGGGTTCCTGTTCGTTGCGTCAGCTTCAGTAGGCCGGCAAATGTTTCGTCTAATAAAGTCAGCGTTGTAGTTTTTCTTGAGAAAAATCTCGTTCAAGGTATTTGTTTTCTTCACGTAAGCTGTCCAGTGTGTCACAAACTAGTTGCGCTTGTCTCTTCAAAGTCTTTTTGGTCGTGGCTTTCTGTGAAGTCGGGTTGTAGGATGATTTGTCAAGTGATCTGTCGGTATGCGTCGGTTTTCTGTACACTGTCGTTCGTAGTTCGTTGTTGTCGAGGTTTACCAAAGCCTAGAAAAGGACGTTACCCCTTTTCTTCGATTTCCTTGGTAAACTGGATGTCGACACTGTTCGTTAAGGTGGTCGTGAAAAGCGTCAATTTCATCTTTGCGAACGGTGGTAAAAGTGCCGTTAACGAAGCATAAGCAGAGCGGTATCGTTTGTCGGCAAGTTGCGAGTCGTGGCTTCGCATATCATCACAGTACCACTTGACTCTAAAGATGACTTCAACTCAAGTTGTCGAAACGTTAGTCACCAACTACAGTTCTTGTCAGAACTACCC
This sequence comes from Platygyra sinensis, assembly GCA_019787425.1. Classification (NCBI taxonomy): domain Eukaryota; kingdom Metazoa; phylum Cnidaria; class Anthozoa; order Scleractinia; family Merulinidae; genus Platygyra; species Platygyra sinensis. The sequence continues at coordinate 6,759 of JAHPZR010008457.1, forward strand.
TCACCGGACCATCACACTGACAAATATTATACGAAAAGGATCGTTAACAAGTTATTCACTTTCAAGTTAATAAGTTGAACTGTGTTGTTTCTTTCGATGTTAGTTCAGATAATTTGGCGATACAGTAAAAACCCGCATGTAAGAACCTACTTTTTTCCAAGTTTGGCAAAATAGGTTCTTATATTTGGGGGTAGCTATTGGCAATTTAGGCCAAATTAAGTTCTTAATTAGGTGCTTAAGTTTTCAGTAGAAACCATTCCTCAACAAGCAGAAAAAACAGGTTTGGCCCTTTATGTTACAGCATTTATTTATAACTGTCTTGTCATGAGCCTTGTGCAAGACTATCTATATATCTACATGTCTTTTATTTGTGAGCAATAAAGAATTTTCTGTTTCTCAAAGTCACCAAAGTTATACTTCTTAGTTAAAAATGCTCATGAAAATATCCCATAATTCACATGTAAGAACCTAATAAATTTTGCTTGGCTAAACAAGTTCTTATATTTTGGGGTATAAAAATGGGAAATTTCTGCCAGCAGGTTCTTAAATCACTAGGGCCTTACATGCGGGTTTTTACTGTACATCAAGACAACATCCCCAGGTGACCTAGCTCCTTTAACAAGAGCGGCACAATGCTGTGTCTGTATTTCAACGATAAACTGCGAGAATATCCTTGAAAATCGGTTTTTCCCAGTTACAAGACATTACAATTAAGCAAAAAATATTGTATTCACCTGTACCGAGTCTTGATATCGCGGTCTTGAATGAACCGCCCATTCTGGCGTCACCGTCAGACAGATCTTCGATCAACAAATTCTCGACTGGGATTGGCTGTGGATTAAAAAGGGTCATGTTAATAAATAGGTAAGCGAAATGAAAGAGCGACCACCAAAATGTGTTTCTTCAAAACGCGCAAGCAATTCTCGCGGTTTGCGCGTGTACCTGGTAAATTGCGCATGGACGTCTGGGAGGAAAGAAAAGACTGCGGTATACTTATTGGATTCCCTTAGACTGCGAGCAGTCTCTCTTTTGCTCAACAATTCGCGGGGAAGAAAGCAGAGAAGAACGTAACACACATGCGAGCAGTGGGTCGTGAGAGTGCTAGCGTGATATGTGAAGCCACGACACGCAAGTAGAGCGGGTGACTCGCTTTGTGTCAGCCACACGCATTAACTTTGAATTTTGATTGGTTCATTAGACTGTGTATCCTTTGTGATTGGCTAGTGCATCCTTTGTGATTGGCCACTTTGGTTTTGGTTTTACAACACATATTGAAAACCGCTCTGTATTTTAATGCAGGCAGCGAGCTAATAATATCTAACTGACCTGAGTGAAGACTTGATAACTTGCTCTGTCTTGCCTTGTGGCTGGACGAGTAAGAAGAAAAAACTGTCTCGGACAAGAACACATGAAGTTTCTATTTAACAAAGAGATTATTACAACAATTAGTACAACAGAGAGGGACGGAGATATACAAAACACCCCACAATGTTAGAACAAGGCTAAGCAATCTTTAATTTCTTTAGTTCTCACCGTTCCATGTTTGTTTCTCAGTGTTCCGTTACATAAAAGCTTTCTGGACTTGAATACATGAGGACACATCTGAAATAAACAATATAAAAATGTGTAAGATTAGATTATTACGTATTTCACAGAAGACAACACATACAACACGCGCCCACTACAATCAGAGCAAAGACCTTTCTTCGACCAATCAGGTGCGAGAGAAACTCGCGCGAAGCTTACTTGTTTTCCCGCGTTTGGCACCGGTTGTATTTTTTCCCGCGCTCAGAATGATTACTTGTTTTCCCCGTGCTCAGTAATGATTACTTGTTTTCCCGCGTTTGGCACCGGTTGCGTATTTTCCCGCGTTTGGCACCGGTTGCATATTTTCCCGCGTTTGGCACCGGTTGCATGTTTTCTCGCGCTCAGTTTTGATCACTTGTGTTCCCCGTGCTCAGTAATGATTACTTGTTTTCCCGCGTTTGGCACCGGTTGCGTATTTTCCCGCGTTTGGCACCGGTTGCATATTTTCCCGCGTTTGGCACCGGTTGCGTATTTTCCCGCGCTCAGTAAAGGTCGGCACACACACGGGGACTAGACCCTGCAACAAGTCCCGTGGAGTGTTTACACGTTGGGACTGGTCGCAGGGACTTGTCCCACGAACAGTTCACACGAAGCTTCTTGAGGAACTAGTCGCAGGGACTTGTCCCAAAAATTCAAACTGGTTCGAATTCGTGGGACTAGTCGCAAGGACCAAAGTTGGTCCCTGCGACTAGATTTTGAAGCAAAAATGGCCAGTTCACACGATGGGACTTGTCCCCGCGACTTGTTGCAGGGACTAGTCCCATCGTGTGTGCCGACCTTAATGATTACTTGTTTTCCACGTTTGACACCGGTTGCATGTTTTCCCGCGTTCAGTAATGATTACTTGTTTTCCCGCGTTTGGCACCGGTCGCATGTTTTTTCCCGCGCTCAGTGATGATTGCAGCCAACTTTAAGGCCCGGATACACGGTGCAACATTGCACGCAATATTGCGCGCAACATTTTTTACTCGACGTGGCTAAACGGTCGCAACATTTCGTGCAACATTACGCGCAATATTTGATGAGCGGCTGCCAAGATATCGGTTTTCTTTAAAATTGTAAATTATAAGTATTCGTTCAGTTGATTGTACCTTCGTAAAACCAAAGATAAATATACACAGAAACAAAACAAGCTAAAGACCTTTACTACCTTTCCGCGCGCTATGGCTACTCCCTACCACCACGCGAGTAATATAAAAGCTGATAAAAGAAGTGAATGAAAATATCCTGAACAAAACTTTTGGATTCCGAACCACAGGCAAGGCTTACGAAAAAAGATTACTTAACTCTGTAATAGTAAATGAGCGAACTCCCTTCTTCGGCAGATTAAACCAACGCTTTCTTTTTACGTGAAACGTACGACGAGTGACATTTACGTCAGCGGTTAAATTTGAATGTGAGATTTGATTGGCTGAACGCTGAAATTTGCGTCACAATATTGCACGAAATGCTGCAGATGGTGGATACACGAAGAAATTTGTTGCGCGCAATGTTGTAGAAGTAGGACGAAATTCTACTGCTGCAATATTGCGCGCAACAATTTTAGGGGTGGATACACGATGCAATTTAGCCATTGCGCGCAATATTGCACCGCGTATCCGGACCTTTAAGGTATCATGGTAGGTGGATTGACAGTGTTTGGAAATCGCGCTCTTACGCTGGCGCTTTGAAAGAAAACCCCATCAACCTACACATTTTCTGAAAGCTTAATAGTTAAAGAATACAATCATATGTTCGAAATTTTCTAAAAAGTTATTGTCGCAGTGATATAAAAAGAAATACCAGAAACACTGCTTTGCTTAAACTGGTTCGCTTCCGCGCGTGAATCATCGGAGCGGCGCGATTAACATCGGAAATGTTTCCTCACACATCACCCTCAAAAAGGCTGTCTGCGATTTTCCAGATGTGGTTTGGTTTTTTTTCTACACCCTCCTAAAGTTTGAGGCTCTGAACTCGGGTGTTTCCTTACACTAAAGAGGCCATAACTCTGAAACGGAAGCGAAATTAAACAAAGCCCGACACCCTTTTTCGAAGGAGGTAATAAGGAATATACCTGTCGATTTTCAGCCAATTCCGTTGGAAGACACGCGTAAACGAACTAAAAATGTTCATCCTTATATGCAGTTTTGTTTTATCGAGAAAAACCTTTTGCGAGATCGGTATGATTAGGTGTTAAAAATCCCCTCCGCGCTGACAGATGTCGGCATGGGTCGGTTTACCAAAACAATGGGTCATGACAACTTGAAATAAACAGACGTCTACGTTGCAGTGAAATCGTCCGAGAAGCGAAAAACTACTTAGGTTTAAACAGGTTTGTATTTAAACTGCCGTGATTATTTCGTCGGCGGCATTGGTATTATGTTGTTCGAGTCTAGACTTCTTCGTTCTCCAGACATTTTCTGGAACCATTATATGCCTCGTGAAGCCAAAAAGAGGAAATTTCGAGGTCTATATCGTCTACATCTGTGCTTGACTCGATCTCTCGCTGCGGAAGTTTCGGAGTCGCGTCCGTTCTCCAGCAATATCGTGCGACTAGCACTTGTTGTATTTTGACCTTCAGCTTCATTGGCGGGATTTGTGTCCTCGAGTTCCTTCAACCATTCTTCTAAGTTTAAAACAATGCGACCCACAGTCGCTCAGATCAGGAGCCAAAGATCTTGTTCGACGCTGAACTTGCTGGTTCCACCAGATTTTCGCCTCTTCGACTTTTTCGGAGACGAAAATGGACAAGAAGTTTTCTTGCGAGTTTTCGTCCTGACATAAAGAAAATTTGACAAGAACGAAAGCTTGACTTGCGATGAAACAACCAGATCGAGAACGGTTCGCGTGCGCAAATAAAATATCACACCCCAATTCGCATTACATGTGACAACTGGCGGTGAATTTTAATTAGAGCTGTCAACGCGCCGTAAGAGATTTAATGAGATTCAAAAACAGTTTTTCTCTTTATCGTAAAAAGTAAAAAAGCTTTTTTCTCCATTCTTTCTGCAAATTATTTTTCTCAGTCTCCTAAATTTGAACAGCGAAAAAAAGATTTTTCGCATTTTTCTTAAAAATCCACCTACCATGATACCTTAATAAGTGTTAGGTTGTCGCTGGTTGTATATTTTGCCGCTCTTACGACCAGTTAAGGTTATTCCTCACAATTGCACTGCGCATCCTTTCTGCGCATAATTTATGACGTCATTTAGCGCCCTCTCGTGCACGTGCACACTGAAAACATGGCGGATTTGCCTTGATATTGAGCTCTTTCAGTTGAAAAATGGCTATAGCTCACCAACGAGCACGGGCACCCCAATTTTTTTTCCAGTCATTGTAATCAACTTATCATAAACTTTTCTTGAGGAAAGACTGATCTGATTTCTATTGCTGAAAATTGAATAAATAGCGAAAATAGCAAGTAAACTGTGGTCTTTTCTATTTTGCGCTATGGTAACCATGTCAAGAAATTTGGTTAAAATTTTAATCAAGGATTCAGCTTTCTGTCTAAATCAAACTTAAAAAGTTTATTTGTGTTCGATACAATGCATTGACTCCAGTTTAATGCGTGTTCTCATGAGTCTCGGTCACAAAAATTTACAATTATTGCTGGGAATGCGTTCTTGTAATAAGCGGTAAATAATGCCAAAGTGGGTCATTTTCAATGCCCCAGTGCTCCTCAATGAGTATGGACACCCCCCTTTTTTATTTCAAAATTGAAGTTCTCATATGATAAATATTCAGTGGGCAAAGTTTGAACGAAAATCTATTGTCAGTTTTATTTCAGGGGAATTACCTTAAGGTTTT